>JAHHUM010001596.1:0-125000 GCA_036173005.1 Crenichthys baileyi | reverse complement strand
TCCTAGACATAGCTACTGGACTGAGCTTTACTGTAACTAACTCTATGTGCCTCTTTCAGACTCTAACATTGCTGAAAAACTGGCTCAGAGTTTATATCTGTTCTTTCTTTTAGGTGAAACGACTAAAGGAAGCTACATCCCATTAAACTTACCTTTTCCGCAACCATAAAAAGTACTGCTGGATCAGTGCTTCTTTGTTCTTCTTTGTGTCTTCTGCTCTTTTCTCTACTAACCCCAGATCGGTCGTGGCAGATGGCCCGCTCACACTGAGCCTGGTTCTGCTGGAGGTTCTTCCTGTTAAAGGGAGAGTTTTTCCTCTCCACTGTCGCTACATGCATGCCTCGTGTATGAGGGATTGCTTGCAAGTCAACGGCAGTGACTTTTCCACTGTCTCTACATGCACTCCGGGAGGAGTGAATGCTGTAAGTTCACTGACTGGATGCAATCTGATGGGCTTCCTTAGATAGACAAACTTTTTATCCAATTTGAATAAATAACAGAATCTGACTGCACTGTTCAATGATTCAGATTAATTGTAATGCATGTACCTGACTTTTGTGAAGTGCCTTGAGACGACGTGTTGTGAATTGGCGCTATATAAATAAACTGAATTGAATTGAATTGAATTGAATTAATTTTCCTCCTTCCATGTGACGCTACCTGTATTGCTCCCTGAGGCTCTAGAATTTTTTTTCTCCCCGTGGTGGTGTAGTTCTTTCTTTCTTTTGCTAGTCCACATATACAGAGGTTGGACAATGAAACTGAAACTCCTGGTTTTAGACCACAATAATTTATTAGTATGGTGTAGGGCCTCCTTTTGCGGCCAACACAGCGTTAAATTCGTCTTGGGAATGACATATACAAGTCCTGCACAGTGGTCAGAGGGATTTTAAGCCATTCTTCTTGCAGCGATAGTGGCCAGGTCACTACGTGATACTGGTTGGAGGAAAGCGTTTCCTGACTCGCTCCTCCAAAACACACCAACAGTGGCTCAATAAATATTAGCACTCTGGTGACTGTGCAGGCCATGGGAGATGTTCAACCTTCACTTTCATGTTCATCAAACCAGTCTTTCACCAGTTTCTATGTCGTGCCTTCTTGTGAAGGCAAGAACGGCGTGGTTACTGATTGTATTTTGAGGCGTGGTAAGGCGTATTCTGTCACTTCCTTGTTTTGCACTTGGTGGATTGTTTGGTGTGTGAAGGCTCTCTCGTTTGGATCTGATTTCTCTCTCTACTGTGATATCTCTACTTGTTATAATACATTGTACGTTTATAAAACAATACTTTCTGTTGCTGTATTTAACGTTTTGGCGACTCTCCGTGGTTGTACACGGTTTTTTTTCTAGTAGTGGTAAGGGGTCGCTAGCTTAGCGTTAGCTTTAAGCTCCACCATGGCTACCCGTTCTGCTGTCTCTCTCGTGAGTATCTCTCCTCTCTTGTTCTCTGTGTTCAGATGTTCAGTTACTCCTCTGCCTCCTTAGTGATAATGGTACGTGTAATAAATGTAGAAGCATTTTGTAGCTTGGAGCGCTGGAGGGTGTCTGATTTGGAGGCCGCTCCGCGCTGTTGAAAAACGCAGATAGCCGAGGCCCCTTAGCTAGCGCGGAGCCAGTGAGGGTAGCTCCCGTAGCAGTCCTCAGCAGGGACCCGTGCAGCCGGGATGCTCAGGCCGGCTGGGCTGACGGTACGTAGGAAGCATAGTTTTAGATCTCAGCCCAACGGTCACAAACCAACCCACGGTCCTGCGTTTCTAATAGATTTTCCGCCGCTCAGCGACACACACCGCTGAGAAGCCAACTCTGGTAATTGGTAGCTCCATAGTCAGAAACGTGGCACTAGAGGACACCAGCGACCATAGTCAAATGTCTGCCAGGGGCCAGATTTTACGGCGGACATAACAATCCTACTTGAAAATGCTGGCTAAGGATAAGCGAAATAACAGTAAGGGGAAAAAAAAAAATAATTATTTTGTTATTCACGATTGACGGTAATGACACCCTGTTACGTCAATCGGAAGTCACTAACAGTTATGTGTTGCTCGGTGTGTAAGTTTGCCAAAACAAGTCGGAACTCCGTAATTTTCTCTGGTTCCCCCTCCCCCGATTTAACCAGTGACGGACATGCTTTAGCCCGCATGCTGTCATTCAACCGCTGGCTGTCTAGGTGGTGTCAGAAAAATGTGGGCTACATTGATAATTGCAAACATTTGGGGAAAACCTGGTCTGATCCGGAGAGACAGCATCCATCCCACTTTGGATGGAGCAGCTCTTCTCTTCTAGAATCTGCCGAATTTATTAGTTTCTCCAAACCTCTGACAACCCAGGGTTCAGACCAGGAAGCAGGGTCGTAGTTAACTACTCCCTCTGCAGCTTCTGTTACTGCTACCCATCCATACCCTATTAAGATAGTGTCTCGCCCACGGCCAAAATTGAATAGATTAAAAAGTATCAAAAAAGAGGATAAGGGAAATCAGGAAAACAAAATCTAAAAAAATAAACACAACTCAGACTAAAAAAATAAAAAATAAAACAATTAAAGTGGCTTACTGAACATAAAAGCTCAAAGACTTTGCTAGTTAGTGACCCTGATTTGTGACAATCAGATTGATTTATTTTGCCTCACAGAAAACCTGGCTCTAGCAAGCAGATTATGTTACTATAAAATGAGTCAACTCCTACTAATTATTTAAGTTTTCACATTCCTCGAAATACTGGGCGAGGAGGAGGAGTAGCAACCATCTTTCAGTCCGATTTATTGATTAGTTCCAGACCATCAATAGCTACAACTCTTTTGAATATTTAATCCTTATTTTCCCTCATCCCAAATTGCAAAGCACTAAAACCACTTCTGTTTGTTGTTTTGTAACCGTCCACAAGGCCCTTACGCTCAATTTTGAGATCAGTTTTCAGAACCTTTTATCTGATTTAGTGTTAAATACAGATAAAGTTATTATAGTTGGGGGATTTAAATCATATTGACACTGAAAGTGATAGCTTAAATATTTCCTTTACGGTATCTTAGACTCAATTGGCTTTACTCAAAACATTTAACAAAAACCTACCCACGTTTGTCTTCATTCTCTGGACCTTGTGCTGACATATAGGCATTGAGTGTAAAGACATAACAATATTTTCTACAGCCTCCTGTGCTCTCTGACCATTTTGTAATAACCCTTTGAGTTTAATTTAACAGAGTATTCCACACCTGAAAGAATAATTTCATTATAGTAGATCATTATCAGACAATGCTGTAACAACTTTAAAGAATCTGTTCCACTTTTAAATTCCCCATTATCATAGAAAAAAACAGAGTGGAGGGGAATAATTTTGTTTCTTCCCCTCCACAAATTTGATTCTCTTGTTCAGGAGTTTACTTCATCATTGCGTGGTGCATTAGACAATGCAGCCCCCCCCCTGAAAAAGAGGAAATTATTCATAGGAGGCAGGCTCCCTGGTTTAATTCAGAGCTGTGTACTTTTAAAGCACAATGTTAGAAAAATTGGAGCGAAAATGGCGCTCTACACACCTAGAGGATTCCTACTTAATCTGGAAAAATAGCCTACTGTTGTATAAAAGACACTTCACCAAGCTTAGAAACAGCTTATTTCTCATCCTTAATAGAAGAGAACAAGAATAATCCTAGGTCTCTTTAATACAGTTGCTAAACTTACACAGAGTCATAGCTCTGTTGAGCCATCATTCCCTAGCTTCCAGCAGTCATGACTTTATGGATTCTTCCAAAATAAAATGATTCTATTAAGAAGAAAAAATCTTTGACATACTCCACGAAGATGGTTACTTCATCCTCAACAAGTGAGACAACATTGGAAGTAACTGTAGAACACCTGATCTGTGTTTGAATGTTTTGATCCTGTGGAGCTTCCAGAGTTATCAGAAATATTAGCTTCATCTAAACCTCACACTGGTATGTTAGACCCAATCCCAACCAAATTATTTAAGGAAGTGTTCCTGCTGATTATCAGCCCCATTTAGATATGAATTTATCTTTAGTTAAATGGGTATGTACCACAAGTTTTAAGGTAGCTGTAATTAAACCGTTTGCTTAAGAAACCTTCGCTTGATCGAGATGACTTAATAAATACAGACCGATATTCAATCTTCCATTGCTAACTAAAATTTGAGAAAAATAGTTGCTAATCAAATGTGTGAACACTTTACACAGCAATGACCTGTTTGAATGAAGAGTTTCAGTCAGTTTCAGAGCTCAATCATAGCACTGAAACAGCTCTGCTGAAAGTCACTAATGATATCTCTTATTGCCTCAGATAATGGACTTGTGTCTGTACTGGTTCTGTTAGATCTCAGTGCTGCGTTTGATACAGTCGATCATAAATATTCACTCTTAGAAAGGCTGCCATATGCTGTAGGGATCAGGGAACAGACTAGGCTGTTTAAATCTATTTGTCTGACAGATTCCAGTTTGTTCATGTAAATGATAAATAATCTTTAAACTCCAGGGTTAATGTGGAGTACCACAGGGTTCAGTACTGTGGCCAATTCTCTTACTATATATATGCTTCCAATAGGTCAAATATCAGGCAGCATAGAATAATTTTCACTGTTACGCTGATGATACTCAGCTTACTTATCCATAATCCTGATGAGCCCAACCAGTTAGATAGACTACAAGCATGTCTTGAAGACATAAAAACCTTGGATGACTTTAAAATTTCTGCTTCTAAATTCAGACAAGACAGAAATTTGTCGTCTTTGGCCCGGAGTCTTTAAAAAAGAAACTGCTTAGTCAATCACTTAACTGGATGGCATTAAATTGACCTCCCGATAATAAAGTAAAAAACCTTGGTGTTATTTTTGATCAGGACATGTCATTTAAATCCAATATTAAACAGTTTCTAGGATTTCCTTTTTTCATCTCCGGAAACATTGCCAAAATTAGAAATTATCTAGTCCAGGAGTGACGCTGAACATAAAAACTAGTCCATGCATTGTTTCTCAAGGCTGGGACTATTGTAATTCTTTACTATCAGGATGTCCACAAAAAGCAGTTAAAAGCCTTCAGCTGATTCAAAATGCTCCTGCAGCAAGAGTTCTGATGAAAATGAAAAAGAGAGATCATATTTCCCCTACTTTAGCTTCCTTCATTGGCTCCCTGTTAAATCCAGAATAGAATTTCAAATTCTCCTCCTCACATATAAAGCCCTAATGATTTAGCTCCATCATACATCAGAGATCTGATTGTTCCATACGTTCCTAACAGAGCACTTCGTTCTCAGACTGCAGATTTACTGGTGTTACTAGAGTCTCTAGAAGTAGAAAGGGGGAGGGAGATCCTTTAGTTATCAGGCTCCTCTCCTGTGGAACCAGCTCCCAGTTTAGTCCGTGAGGCGGACACCCTGTCTACTTTTAAGGCTAGGCTTAAAACTTCCTTTTTGATAAAGCTTATAGTTAGAGTGGCTCTAGGTTTATCCTGAGCTATCTTCCTTATTTAGCTCCATCTTTCTCTCCCATTGTTGGATGGAGTAAGGGGGAGTCAGGTTTTAGCCTAAACCGGCTCAGTTAAGGGTTGAGGTGCAAACACACCCTCCATTTCTGCTACCTGTATGACCCCCTCTCTTTTCAATGGTTAATGGTCAATCTGACAGAGAGAGGTGTGGAGGGGGTATCCCAATCGTTGTGGTTTTTAGTATAAACAATGGCCATCAGTGGGCTCTAGATGGACAAAACTGTCTACCTTTTAAGGCTAGGTTTAAAAACTTTCCTTTGATATAAAGCTATTAGTTAGAGTGAGCTTAGGTTATCCTGAGCTATCTCTGTAGGTATGCTGCTATAGGCTTAGACTGCTGAGGACATAATGACCATTTTCACCCTCTTCGCTACTTTCTCACGCTACTCTTCACAATTTTGTATTATTTGCTGTTATCTCAGCTTTTAACTTTGTTCTTCTCTCTTTTCTCCTCTAGACAAGCCTACACCTGGCCTGACTTATTGTGCCTACCTGTAACACCTTCTGGAGGAGGGGAATCCTCCAAAGCTTCTGCTGGCAACAACTTAATGCCTTACCCTCTCGATGATCCACATGGCCCTGTCTTCAGTGTTTACCCTTCTCTCTCCTAGACATAGCTACTGACTGAGCTTCTACTGTGACTAAATTCTCTGTGGTCTCTTCAGACTCCAAAACTGAAAACTGGCTCAGAGTTTATCTGTCCTTCTTTTCTAGGTGAACACGACTAAAGGAGCTACATCCATTAAAACATTTACCCTTCTCCTTCCCATAGAAAGAAAATTACTGCTGGATCAGTGCTCTTTGTTTCTTCTTGTGTCTCCTGCTCTGTTCTCTCTAACCCCCAGTCGGTTCGTGGCAGATGGCCTCTCACACTGAGCCTGGTTCTCCTGGAGGTTTCTTCCTGTTAAAAGGCAGTTTTTCCGCTCCACTGTCGCTACATGCATGCTCAGTATGAGGGATTGCTGCAAAGTCAACGCCAGTGACTGTCCACTGTCTCTACATGCTCATCCGGT
This sequence comes from Crenichthys baileyi, assembly GCA_036173005.1. Lineage (NCBI taxonomy): Eukaryota > Metazoa > Chordata > Actinopteri > Cyprinodontiformes > Goodeidae > Crenichthys > Crenichthys baileyi. The sequence goes on along the minus strand of JAHHUM010001596.1, from coordinate 118,501 downwards.
AGGAGTGAATGCTGCAAGTCACTGACTGGATGTAATCTGCTGGGTTTCCTTAGATAGAAAAACTTTTTATCCAATTTGAATAAATAAGGATCTGACTGCACTGTTCAATGGTTAAGATTAATTGGAATGTATGTACCTGACTTTTGTGAAGTGCCTTGAGACGACATGTGTTGTGAATTGGCGCTATATAAATAAAATAAACTGTAACTGAACTGTATTGGTGCATTGTCATCCTGATACACAGCACCGCCTTCAGGATACAATGTTTGAACCATTGGATGCACATGGTCCTCAAGAATGGTTCGGCAGTCCTTGGCAGTGACGCGCCCATCTAACACAAGTATTGGGCCAAGGGAATGTCATGATATGGCAACCCAAACCATCACTCTGGGCATGCAACAGTCGGGGGGGTTTTTATGTTTTTTGGGGCTTCTCAACGTAAACCCCCGGATGTGGGGAAAACAGTAAAGGTGGACTCATCAGAGAACAATACATGTTTCACATTGTCCACAGCCCAAATTTTGCGCTCCTTGCACCATTGAAAAACGACGTTTGGCATTGGCATGAGTGACCAAAGGTTTTTGGCTATAGCAGCCCGGGGTAATTTTGACCCTGTGGAGCTCCTGACGGACAGTTCTGGTGGAAAAGGACTGTTGAGGTGCACTTAATTCTGCCGGGGATTTGGGCACCCGGGTTTTTATGTTTTTTTGGATACAACCCCCAAATTTTGGTTTTTTTTTTTTTTTTTTTTTTTTTTTTTTTTTGTTTTTAAGGGCCCCAAAATCCCCCTTTTTTTTTTTTTTTTTTTTTTTTTTTTGGAAAAAAAACGGGGCTCTTACCCTGCTAATTGAACCTTCACACTCTGCTCTTACTGGTGCAATGTGCAATCAATGAAGACTGGCTACCAGGCTGGTCCAGTTTAGCCATGAAACCTCCCACACTAAAATGACAGGTGTTTCAGTTTCATTGTCCAACCCCTGTAATTGGCTGTATTACGACTTCGTGTTATTGGTGTGAGACACGTTTGTGGTTATTCCACAGTCGTACAAGTTCCTTGGCTATGGGGAAGTGTAAGTTTAAGTAAGTGTAAGTTTGGAAAAAATTAATTGGGGGCCTGGTTAAAACTATTTTCTGACAACGTACTTGAGGCCTTTTTCTTATGCAAGAATGTAATTCAACTTGGAATGATGGGTGTACGGGCATTGGAGTCTCATTCAAATAGTGAAAAGCATCTAACTGCTGTAAAGGGTCTTCAGCAAACGATAGCCATTAGCCAGTTCTGCCAACTACCCAGCCCTTGGCCCAGCGCTATCTCCACAGTGCCCAGACAAGACTCACACAGCAGCACCGCAAGTCCGGTAAGCGATCTCTGTGTTGCTTTTGGGTCAGAGCCAACATTAAGAGTGAAGGTACTCTGGATCCTCCAAACCTTGATTAGACATCAATTATGCAGTGCAAATGAGGAACTCGGGAAATTGTTTTAGACTATGTTTACAGTCTCTAAGATCGCCAAATCATGTAGGTGCAGGAAAGGTAAAACAGCCTACATTGCGTGCTTTGGAATAGCGGACAGAGCTAATTTCCAAAGTGACCCGACTGTTAGTGCTGATGTTTGACAAGAGTCTGTGTCACACCATCAAACATAAACCTTTGGACCTGCACGTACATTTTTTGGGAAGGCAAGCAGGTACAGTCAAGGTACCTGGGATCCCAGTTTATGGGTCATGCAAAAGCGGAGGACCTAATGAGACATTTGAAAGTAAATGGTTTTATTTTAGCAAAGATTTTTACTTGTAAGTTTTTTCTTAATAGCAAAAGGGTGATTACAATGATATTTTATGTTTATATTAGGTTGATTGTTACCATTTTTTCATGTTTTCATTTTGTTTCTACTCCCTTTTGAACAGTAGGCTGTTTACCACCCTTATCTCTTACTGTGCCGGGTGGCTATTTTACAAGTAATAATGAAATTGTATTCAATTACATTTAATATGAACAACACCTTGAGAAACTTTTAGCTAATAAATAGCTAAAGGGGAATGACCTATTTGGGAAGGGATGTAGTTAGGTATTAAGACAATTGTCTTTCGCATAATATAGGCTTATAAAAGGTTATATGTGTAATAGCAAAAATGTCTTATGGAATATTTACACAATCAACAGAAAAAGAGCAAGGGGCTACCATTCTCAGTATAATGCAAACCTATCAATTTCTTGGTCAGTTAACAACACCACAAATAACAATACATCTGAATGGATATAATATTTTTTTCCCCCTCAGCTGTGTGTGGAACCTGTTGGCCTAAGGAGAATGGTATCCATTTCAATTGATGGGCTCAATATGAATTTCAAATTTTTAGAACTTTTTGTAGCCTATGTACATCTTCCTCTGAGATCCTCTGCAGGCAAGACGTAAATACGCTCCTTCAGCACCTAAAAACAAGGAAGTCCTCAGGAGCTGTTAATGCCTGCTCCGACCAACTGGCACCCATCTTGATTGAGACCTTCAACAAGTCACTGGAGCTGTGTGTGTTTCCCTTCTGCTTCAAACACTCCACCATCATCCCAGTACACAAAACGCCCACCTTCACAGGATTAAATGACTACAGCCTTGTCGCCCTGATATCTCGTACTCTTACTCGTCCTCTTCCGCTTATCCGGGACCGGGTCGCGGGGGCAGCAGACTCAGCAGAGAAACCCAGACACCTCCTCCAGCTCCTCCGGGGGGAGCCCAAGGCGTTCCCAGGCTAGCCGAGAGACATAGTACCTCCAGCGTGTCCTGGGCCGTCCCCTGGGCCCCCTCCCGGTGGGACGTGCCTGGAACACCTCCCGAGGAAGGCGTCTAGGAGGCATCCGGTATAGATGACCGAGCCACCTCAGCTGGCTCCTCTCGATGTGGAGGAGCAGCGGCTCTACTCCGAGCCCCTCCCGGATGGCTGAGCTCCTCACCCTGTCTCTAAGGGAGTGCCTACGGAGGAAGCTCATTTCAGCCGCTTGTATCCGGGATCTCGTTCTTTTGGTCATCACCCAAAGTTCATGGCCAAAGGTGAGGGTAGGAACGTAGACCGACCGGTAAATCGAGAGCTTCGCTTTTCCGGCACAGTGCCCCCATTACTGCGGCAGCCGCACCAATTCGTCTGTCGATCTCCCGCTCCATTCTTCCCTCACTCGTGAGCTGATGCTGTGGTCATTAAATCTTTTGAGCGACTGGTGTTGAAGCACCTGAAGGACATCACAGGATGACACCACTGTTATTGGACCGATTCAGGACAGTGATGAGTCTGCATACAGACAGGAGGTGGATCGGCTGGTAAAATGGTGTGGTCAGAACCACCTGAAAGACTGTGAAGATGATGGTGGACTTTCGGAGAACACCACCCCCACATACCCCCTCACCATCCTCAACAACACTGTGTCTGCTGTGGACCACTTCTGGTTTCTAGAAACCGTAAATTCTCGAAACCTGAGATGGTCCTACACAGACAATGTTTGGAGGAAGGCCCAGCAGAGACTGTACTTCATGAGGCAATTGAAGAAGAGCAACCTTCCACAGGATCTGCCGGTCATCTTCTACACTGCCATAATTCAGTCTATCCTGTCTTCGTCCATCTCAGTGTGGTTTGGCTGATCCATAAAGCAGGACAGGTTCAGACTGCAATGAACAATCAGGTCTGCAGAGAGAATCATCAGGGCTGACCTTTCCCTCTATCCAGGACTTGTACAGGTCTAGGGTCAGGAAAAGCACAGCTAAAATCTTTGCAGACCCCACACATCCTGCACATAAACTGTTTAGGCGTTTACCTTCAGGTCGGTGCTGTAGCACGCCTTTTGCTAAAACCAGCCACCGCAAAGACAGTTTCTTCCCCCAGGCTGTTTTTCTGATGAACACTTGACAGTCAGAGTTTCAGAACAACACCATGCATACTTGACTGATCTCACATCAGGGGCAGGGCTTCGGGGGGGCTGGGAGGACGGCACGCCTCCGGCCCTGGCCTACAGGGGGCGCGGATGGGAAGGAGGATAAAATTTCAAGCAACCAGGCCTCTTATCATGTCCGACGACCGTTGGAGAAGGCAGGCCCTCTTCTGGTTGTATCCAGATGAGCACAGTATATGCCCAAAGGCATAACCTACTATAAAACATTCAAGTCTACCTGGGGGTTTTAAAGGGTGCCACAGTCAGGACTGAGTGATGGTTTCTAAAAGCTTTACAAGACAGACTGATTTTAACAATGTAGTAGGTGTAAAATATTGAATAAAAAGTTGTTCTGCATGACTGGCTTTATTTTCACTCTTACATTTAACTTTATGACAAACAAATTTTGAAGAGGATCACCGATATCTTCTCCAAGTGTATTTTGGGTAAAACCCGTCACCAACTGTCCACCAATGTCATCATCGGTCACTAGGCAACAGATTGTAAACTAAGTGGAGCATTTTTACCGACTAAGCTAACATGAGTGGCACTTCATCTAAGCATACAAATGGAGCAGCAAAGCGAAAAGAAAGAAAAAAAGAGAGCAAGGAAAAGCCAAGTTACCTGGTGCCTGACCAGCAGCCCCCTCCTCACCCACACTGGACACTGAAAATGAAAGCAGGTCTCCTCCTGCTACATGTGAAAATGTTGGAGGTGGAATGTTTTCCGACTGTTCGGGCCAATTTTGCTGAAAACATCCAGGATGCTAACATTAAAAGATATATCCTTAAGATGGGCCCATGCAGACCCAAAGGTCCATTTCCCACTGATAAAGACAATCGGTGTTTTTAACTAAAGTTGGGATGAAACTTTAGGAGCGGGCGGTCTGATCATTGAGCTAAGATAATGAAAACAGAACTCAGAGACATCTCTCATCAAACAGCCCCACGGGGGGGAACTTTATTCTTCAAAAAGCGCACAGAATCATCTTCATCAAAATTCCAAAAGTATCCCTGCCCTCAGTTCCTACAGGGCGGTTTTTATACAGATACTCAACATTGGTGTGTATTGGGTCCTGTTGACCAATTTAAATCATTCATTTACGTAATACATCTTGGCACCCACAACATTGTTTTCTCTACTTTTCCGGGAATACACATTCAGCCAAACATCTGGAAAACAGTTTATAACAACAATTTCATCACTTATCTGGATGCAAACTCTCAGGTCAAATTGCCCTGGCAGGACTTTAGGGATATCAAAACTTTACCAGCTGAAACACAATGCAAGCTCTTATCATTCTTTATTCCTGTGGTCAACTGGACTGCTGAATTGATGTCACACTGACCTGGCAAGGGTCAGCATATCACAAGATTTCCTGCAATAACAAGCCCATTAGTTTTTCCTCTCGCCAAGAACTTTTCCCTAATGTAATCTATTAAAAGAAGGCATGCATGTCTTACTCAGAGTGAACAATTATTCACAGAATTCATCTTATAATGATAAAAACAATAATAACACTTTTAATCTAACCAAACACAGCTTTATGCCTCCACAAAACTTCCCCACAGCTGGATGTGCTATTCCCCCAAATGATACTGCTGTTACTGTGAGCCTTGCTGGCTTTTTGCCAACCGAAATGCCACGTATTACAACAATGCATAGGTAAACGGAATAAGAGACTGGAAACATCTTTCTGCCAAAGTTTTAAGCATGAAAAACCACGCAAAAAATCTTGGTGGGGAGCATAGTCTATAAGCAGTAGAAACTCAACCGCCAAAAGACGCTGGGAAAGGAAGGGAATTTGGGTTAAGGCAGCCTTGTTTTTGGGGACCCCGGGGCCTGGAAAGGCATTTTTTAAAAACACTCTTTTCTCTGGGTTCATGCAACTGGAATTCAAGGAGGCATAGGGAAAATTTTTGTCAGGGGGAAATACTGGAAAATTTTGTCAATAATCCGGTTGAAAGCTTCCTATGACACCCTGTTTTGAAAGAGGGTAATTAACCGACCAGAAGGGTCAGTGAAATATCCAAGTCACCAATTCCAAGATGAGATTATTTACATCCTGTCTCAACAGGGGGTGAAAAATGTCATAATTAATGAAATAAACCAACCCTGTTTTATTCCATTATGCAAAGCCCCGAAAGTGTTAAAAATTGGATCCCGCTGAGCCAGGTGTACCGTTATGTAAATGTTTTTAAGAAAGACATGGGGGTTTCCCAACAGATATACAGATCAATGGAGTGTTTTTTTGGGGTTTTGAAGCAACTGTTTTGGCCCCCTCAGCGTTTGAGCCTTGTAAAAAAACCAAATCCTGGGGCCCATAGAGAAAAATTGAATATATCTGTCAAAATGCCGCGAAAAAGCCTATGATGGGGCCGCCCAAAAAGAGTGGGGCGTATTCAGGCGCACAGGAAGCCAATTTAAACCAGAAGGAGGGAGCCCCTTTCCAGCCATGTTCATTGCGCTGCTCATAACCCAAAACCCTTGCTCTCAACGCCCCTTTTTAAAAATTCCCTGGAGTGAAGCAGTTTTTATGACACTGTAGAGAACCCGTACAACATTTTTTGGACCCCAGTATGAAACGATGGCCGCCTTTTCCCTCAGGGAATTACTGACGCCGAGGACAGAAATGTCACCAATAAAACGCCTCTCCCCCACTCGCTGGTCCCCTCTTGACATGATGCGCTTTTTGCGTTAAGGAACAGATATGGGGGACATAAAAACCTCATCTAAAAAACCCCTGATCAGTGACAAAAAGAGGGGCAAATTTTTTGTGAAGCAAGTGCGCCCCAAGAAAACCGTAAACAAATTTTCTTTTATATTTTTGGGCCAACATGCAAACCCCAAAATTCATGTGTATAAACACTGCCTCACAGTTACTGCAAGCTAAGGACGCGGATATTCTGAAAAACCTCTTCTGTTCTGCCAAAAAACGCCATACAGCGTTTTGATGTAGTTTAGAGAGCAATTTGCTGAAGCTAAGTCTTTTTGCCACTCTTGGCTCTAGCCAGAAAATTTGGGGGGAATCCAAAAAAGGCTTGAAGCAACCAGGGCCAAAAAAAGTTAAGTGTCACCTTTTTATGAAATTTCTGAAGACAGGCGCCTCACTGACGCAGAGAGCAACTTTCGGGTGCACGTTTTTTAATGCCCTTTTTGAAAATTTCATCGAGCAACTGTCCCAAAGATTTCCCCGCTTAAAAAAGAACTATGAAAATGTTTAGGCAATTCACCCCAACATACTGCTGCAAGCAGAAGATGAGGAGTTACACCAAGCTGCCCAAGCGACTTAGTGAGCACTACAGTCGGGACATCGGCCCCAGCTTCCCTGGCCAGCTGCTTTGTTTTAGAACCTCTTTTCGGACCAGATAACAAAGGAAAAATCTGTTGCGGATCTGGCAAAAATCCTTCTTGTAAACCACCCAGCAGTAACTTCTACATTCAGTGAGGTTTGCACTGCGCTCCTTTTAATTTTGACACTTTCTGTCACCGTTGCAAAGTCTGAGCGCTCATTCTCCAAGTTAAAACTAATTAAAAAACACTTGAGGAGCACAGTGGGACAGGAGAGACTGAGTGGACTTGCCATGCTGTCCATGGAGAATGAGAGAGCAAAGAAACTTGACAGACAGAGCATCGTGGAGGTGTTCGCGGAGCGCAAGGCTCGTCGTAGCCCCCTTTAAAAAGGGTTAGTAGGCCCAAAGTACTTCATATTGGGAAAAATTTTTTGTGGGAAAAAACATATGGGGGCCCCTGTGCCAGTTTTTTCCAAAAAAAAAAGCTCCCCCGATTTTAAATAAAGGGGGTGTCAAAATGATCCGATGCTGTCCGTGGTGCTGAACTGCTTTTTAAGTGTGAGTTTTTTATCATTAATTACCCTGTAGCCTAATTGTTTGGGTTGGTTTTTTGGGGGTGTAATAGTTCCTGTGCCTTGATGGATTTCAAAATGACAGTTTTTTCCCGTGTTGCCGAAGCTTGTAAGCCCCCCCTGTTGCAGGTTTGGGGGTTTTTGTAAAAATTATGTTTTTAATGAGCTTTATTAAAAGCCCCAGTCATTTGTTCCGCTAGTGTCTCACATTATATTTTTGTAAAGTCAGTTGTATATATATGTTCATTTAAAAGTATTTACTTTTCTTTATTATTAATAGCAAAGTTTATCGGAGTCAAATTCCTTGGTTGTCTGTACAAACTTGGCAATAAAGCTGATTCTGATTCTGACAACGAACATGCAGAGAGGTATGGAGCTGTGGGCAACACACCTTACATAATGCTGTCAAAAGTGGCATTTCAGTGTGGCAAGTAGAGAGACTGCTGAGAGCCATGCACACGTTGGATACTGCATGGACACTCTTCCAGGACATCAGCACACTGCAGCTAACCGCACTAGATGTATCCGATAAAAAAACTGGCTCCAACCAAAGGACATCGATAGTAGCTTGCGTGCTGAATCAGTCCTCAAGGTAGTGTGGTAATTTTCAAAGATCTTTTTGTAAATTATGCTTAGCAGCAGCAAATATTCCTCTATTGGACAATCGATTGAATGCTTTGTTCTCACATCTAGAGCAGGAAAGTTGTTGAGCTCAGAGCCGTTGAGTTCCAGCTCAGTAAGCGGGGAGTTAACTTTTTTTTTTTTTTACAGTGTCCTGTCTGGCAGAGTAGCGCTCAGAATTATTGTCTGAGTGCCAAGAAAAAGCCCAACAGATTTACTCTCACAAGATGGAGCATTACAGCTAATACTTTAAAGCTCTGCTTTAAAAAATTTAAAACATAAAAGAAACTTTTTTTGAAAAACCCTTTTGTTTTTTTTTTTAATTTCAGTTGGTTACGGACACGGAGACAGAAATGGAAAAGGAAAAAATGAATGACGAAAAAGAGAAAGGTTTTGGGGGAACAAGAAAAAAGGGGAGAAGGGGAAAAGAATTGAGGGGAAAAAAAAAAAAAAAAAAAGAAGAAGGAAAGGGGTACAAGAAGGGGCAACCCCCCCCCCCCCTTTTCCCTTCTACACCCGCAGAAAAAGAAATATTACCAGCTTTTTTAAAAAAAAAGTGCACGGGTACTTATCAATGCAAGTTATTTAGTGGTTTAAAAACGGCTCAATATAGAACATTTTTTGACTGGCTGTGGCAAAAAACCCCAAAAAGGTCTACCGGGGGCGGTTTTTAAGGTTTTTTTACAGATCCTGAAAAAGGGGGAGTTTTTTTAAGCTTTCCAATGATGGCCAAAAAATTTGGGGGAAACCGAAAAAAAATTGAAGAAGATATCTGAATGTCTGCCACTCGCCAGGACTACTTTCTTTAGAAATTCAGCTTTAAGATTCGTTGTTTTCTCTCCCTGAAAAGCACGGGGAAGTGACAAAGTGCCTTTTTTAATTTTAAAAAAAAACCCCTTTTGAATAGCCCCACCTCCCCCAACTGGGCAAAAAGAAGCTCCAACCTGACTGCAAGATTTTGTCACTAGGAAACCAAATAATTTTTTTTTCATGTAAAGATAATTTACAGCACTGCATTACCATTTATTATTATATTTTTTTATGTCCGCAAATTGCATCATGACTGCAACCCCAAATGTTAATGCTCTGCCCCCAGGCGGAGTTTGAAATTTCCTATCTCACAGCAATTAGCAAAATATCAGGGGAAAATGGATAGGTTTCTTCCAATATGTAATATGAATGTCCAAAGATTATTGTAGCATGCAGAAATATTGTTTTACAGTCTCCCATTTATAGTGTGCATGTATGAATAGAGCTATGGGCTAATAGCTTACACCCTTTTGAATCCGTGTTTAATCTTTGAAGAGGCTGGTGCTGCCAGCTACTTAATCTGTATGTACCCATCAATTTTAAATCTGCAAACCTCTTGATTTTAATCCCCAGGAAGAAAAATTGCAGTAACTTGACTTTGATCATGTCAAAAATTTGGTTTTTTATTTCAATTTTACAAAATTTTAAAATTCCCAAAAAAACGCCAATGTCACAGGGGCACACCGTCATCCTCTTCTGTGTGCCATTCTGTGTTTGCTTGTGGTGGGGGCATGTAATGTCCTTTGCTTCATGGGAACAGAAAGGCCTAATCTTTAATAAAGAAAAAATTGCTGTCCGGGGCCAGCCCGGGTGCAGGGGGCGGGAAAAACGCCAGCAGGGGGTAGAACCCCGGGGTCATACAGCAGCTGAAAGCTAACGGCTCTGCGTCACTGTGAGTCCTAGCTAGGCCCCAAACCAGGTCTTTGGCATCAAAGCTGGTAATAAAAAGCACACAAAGACAATTCAAATATTGCATGTCTTTTTGTTATTGCAAATACAGATTGTAGAGTCTGCATAATAGATCCCTAAGTGCTGGTACTCTTGATCAGGGGGAGCTTTCGGAAGTAGGGACTTAGGGGTGCCTGCCAGCAAACATGTGACTAACATCGTGCCTTTCCCAGTCTGACTAGCTGGGGGATTTTGGGGCACTTTCAGGAGAGCTTTTTTCCAACCTGTACACGAAGGACCATAATAAAAATAAGCATTTTAGTTTTCATGCTTATGACTGACTTTCTTCTTCGATTTTCTATCAGATGGAATAGACTTATTTTTGGCGATATCTCCCAAATGTGCTGACCCTGGTCCTCTTGTATGCATTTTGATAAGCCCAAAGCCACAGTCCGGGGCAAATTTGGTGTGGCCAGCAATCAGGGAAGTGGATATTAGTGTGGAGACTGATGACTCATTGTCCCCTCCTGATGACATGCCTTCATCAATAAGGAATCCCTGTTTTGGGGGCCTTCACAAGTGCCCAAAAAAGTCCACTTTTCCGTGGTGTCGGGGAAGTACATTGTCCCAGGCTGCAGTGGGTTCGGGGGAAGTGCATCTGATGAAGACAGAGGAAAAAAAAAAGGGGGTTTAGTTTAAAAAAAGCTGTGTATCGTTAAAGCAGTCTATTTTTATACTTTATAAGAAAAAAAAGGTGAATGGGAAAAATACTGCTGTCAAAGTCAAAGCAATAGTGCATCCTGATCTTTTTACTTAAAGGTGGGAGGGGCCGATGGAAACTGATAGTCGTCGGGTCTTTTTGCGGCAGCAGCCATCTCGTTGTAGACGGCCCTTTTTTTAAAAAGCTGAAGATGATCCTGTTGCTTTCTTGATTGCTGCAGTCTTCCCCCCTCTGGAAGGTTTGCAGTTCTTATAAAAAGGGTCATTATTCTGTTGGATCCCCAGAAGGGGTGGGTGCGGGGCCTACAGCTTCTTATGTGTGGGATGGGGGGGTCCAAAGCGCCTTGAAGTTGATTTTCAAACTGCCCGCTCACCTGAGAAAAAATTTCACAGGGTTATACATTTGTATTAAGTTTTACATCACTGTCATTAGAAAAATTTCATGTTCTATAGAAAAATTTTTTTTTTTAATACCACTCCTTAGCAGAGTTCATATGAGACGCCACACTGAGGCCTTTTAAGACATGTGTTGGCAGTAGCTTCACATGCCAATCCCTGTGGCCCGGATGTCGACCAGGCAGCATGATGGGGTTGGTCCTCTGCGTAGTTCTTTATGGACTCCAAAACTCTGCGGAAGTTGCTCACTGCTGATGAAATGGGGTCCTGTGGTGCTGGTTTTTTCCTCAAGCGGGGTCTTCCCGTTTTTCATCAAAATGTCTTATTCTCAACGTGGCTTTACAGATTCTAAGCGGGGAAAAAAGGAAAAATTCAGATTATGGGTTTTTAGGGCGAGTGCTGACAAAATTGGTATGACAACACACCACGTTTTTTTTGTATAGGTCTGTTTTAGAAATAAACCTCTAACACAAAACATAGAAAAAGGGATTGTTTTTTTTTTTACTTTTCCAACCCCCAAAATTTGATTAAAAATACAACCCCCCCCCCCCCCACTCAAGTCGTTTTTAAATTGTGAATGGGATAAAGTAGATGCTAACCTTGTAGCTACCTAGACAAAAAACATTGTTGTGAAAACTAAACACCCAGTGGGGGGGAACAAAAAAACTATCTCAAGTTTGATTGAAAATACAACCCCCCTTTAAGTTAATTTTCACATGGGGGTACAGGATTGTCCAGTAAAATCGTGTATCTACGCTAGCCAAAAAAATGTTTTGTGACCACCGAACCAGCGCAGGGGGAAGAAAAAAAAAAATACCCCAAGCTTAATTAAAAAAACAAACACAAACCTCCTCAAAGCCATTTTAATTTTGGCTGGGCAGGGTTTTCGTGATTGCCGCTTCATAAATGATTTAAAATATTTTTTTAAAAAGTTATCAAAAAACCCCATAAGAAAAGAAAGGTTTCCGGCAGACTTCGATGCCTCTATGGAATACGTTTTTCCCGGCGGTTTTTTTTCCCCTGGTGTCCCTTTTTGGGGGATGGGGGTTTGCTGAAGTTTCTAGGAGCCGTTTGTTTAAGATGTCCGATTATTCTCATGTCCTGCCACTCCCTTTTTTCTGCTAAAAATCCATTTTTATGTTGTAAAAATCTCTGGAGAAAAATTTTTGGCTACAGGACTGTGCCCCAGTGAAGATTCCCTTCTTTTTTCCGTAACTTTACAGTCAAATTTTTGTATCTTCTCCCTCTACTGTCTCTGTTTTCCCCAAAGTTTTTTGATAGCAGTAGCCTGATATCTTACTTCTAGCTCCTCAGCCGCCCGTCCAAACTTTTTTTCGTCATTTTCGTCTGGGTTGAAAACAGCTTAAAATAGGAAGTTCTCCAAAGTAATGCGTCGATAAACTTCCGTTTTATTTTTCCTTCGTTCCCGAATCTAAGAGATCCGGGGACGGTACTGCTAAACGGACTCCCACAGCGAAGCGCTGTAACAGCCGCGATTCATTTGTTGGCCACCGTTGAGCTTTTGGGCCACGTGAAGAAAAATTATTTTTTCATAGGAGCGTTAAGTACCACGGGTTTCTTGAAGCACGCTGGTTAGTGGTCGACAAGCAGAACAAAAGCCCCGTGGAGCCAAACAAAGCCGCTACAGAAATGAGCTGAGGGTTTTTTCCCCCCCTCAAAATGTAAATACGAACTGGCTCAAAACAAGACGATTAAATATAAAATTTACCATTTTAAAAACCTCCAAAACTGTTATTTTAAAGAATTGAGTGGATACTTATAATTTTAACTTGCACATTTGGGAATAAAAAAAAAAATAACCATTTTCTCAGAAATTGACGGTTTTTCCTATTTTCTCATTTGTGCTCTGCGACTTTTCCTGGTTTTTTCCCTGGCGCGTCACATTTTTTCTATCTTTAACACCTGAAACTAAACACTTGGGTTGGGTGACGCACTTGTGTATACAAGGTTTCTCCATACAAATAGCAATACGAGTGTGAGGAGCCACAGACCCACCCCCCGGACCCGGGGCAGATACGGAGGAGATCTGAGCTTTAGACATCCAAAACCCCCAGAGCACAGGAACCCCCGAAGGACCACCGCCGGAACTACCCCGCAACCCCCCAGAGAAAAGGGAGGGGGGAGTCCCAGGGAACCACCCCGCGCCCAGTGCAGAAGCCCCCGGGGGCTGCAGCGACAGCCACAGGGCCCCACCACAGCCCCCTACGCCCAGCAGATCAGCCCTAGCCCAGAGACCCGAGACCCTGGGACATATCACTCCTCAAGCAGAGGCCAGACAGAGCCCGTACACTCAGTCACACTCTCCATACATACTCTATACTCCTAGGTCCAGGTGCTGATACCCCATTCGGACAACCAGCCCCTGGACCCAGGAGGTGGTCCCCTTCCATGCCAGGGTGGAGACCGCCCCAGCACCTGAACCTGGTCCGGGCTAGCCTGGGCTTGTGCCTGGACCTGAGCAACCCTGGCCCGGACCCCGACCCCCTGACCAGACCCCAGTCCCCAATGACCCCCATCCTCATCCGGAGAGGGAGCCATGTACAAAAGAGGTATCTGCATGGTCCAAACTAGCCCACCAACCAGAGCTGCCACAGAATAAAATAGTCCCAACCCCCCAATGAATTCCGATCCTAACCCCATGAGCCAACCCAGCGCAACCAGAATACGCAACACACAGGAGGGAACATGACCAACATGCCCAACCCCCCCTTAACCCACGGGGCAGAACCAACAGAGCGTCCAGTCCCCGATGCCTGGCACTGGACCGCAGCCACAACCAGGCAAGCGGGGCAACAAAACACATCCCACACCAACACCGAGACCGCCAACAAGAAGCACCCGACCCAAAATGGAAGGCCCACCCAAATGCAACCACCGGGCCAGTATAGGCACATGCACCTCCCATAGACAACCGAACCGAAACTCCCAGGGCCAGCCAGGAAGTTGAGCAGATTCCGCGATGCACCACCGTGCCCACCACTGTGCCCAAGGGAAAGACGCCAGCCAAGCAAGCCGAAGGGCGGCACAGAAAAGGCCACAGCACGCACAGCAAAGAGGCCGCACTCCCCAACCAAGACGCAAAACCACCAACAGCCATGCCAGCCAAGCAAAAACGACAGAGCCAAACCACGGTTCCCCCTGAGCCAACGCCATAGCAATACTACACATCCTTCCATACATCGGTAGGGGCAGGGTGAAGACCACCAACCCCAAGCACACACCACCCACCAGGAACCACTCGGCTGACAAGCAAACCCCACCTCAGTATAAGGCCGAGAAGCCCAATGCAACCGCCAAGCCTGCAGCACGCACACTTGGAGGCCAGAGCCGCCTCGCACAGGACTGCCACACAGCGGAGGACCGAACGCAGCAAAGAGCACCCAAAGCAAAAGCCGTGCACAAAGCCCACATTGTGCAAATGCGTCCCCACCAGCCCTCCAAAAACAAAGCCCCCCGTGAAAGTGCACCCCCTTGAAAAGACCCACAGCATCCAGGTCCAAGAACATGCCCGACACCCATACCGAACATACTGCTACTCCTGAAGTAGCCCAGCGAGAAAAATCCACAAAACCAAAACCCACCAAGAAGCCAAGACCAGTCCACCCCGAGATCAATCCCGGCCAGCCCACCCGCCCAAACCATGCAGACACCTTCGACCCCCCGACAGAAACGGGACCGGCTTCAGGAGCCGGAACCTAGACAAGGAACCAGAATCCGAACCAGAACCACCCAGGTCCAAACGATGCCCATCCCCACCCGAGGCCAACCACCCACCTCCAACCCAGAAGAAAACCTACACCCACTCCAACATTCAAAGAAGTCCCTGAACACACAAGACACGCAGGTTGATTCTGCCCCACCCCTTCCACAGATCCTCTGCCCTGCCAGCGGAGTACATTGCTTGAAGGTGAGAGCACCTGCAATGAGATGGTACCTGCCAGTTTAGGAGGCCTCTATGTCCATAGATGGACCGAAGGCCCCCCGGTGACACGCCCCAGGAACCCAGAACCCCCAGACTCGCCCAGGAGCAACACGGGCACCAGGCCAGTAACCTATGTCTGCCAGCACAGGCTCCCCAAAAGCATCGCATGCAGCCACCAGATTCCGCCCCCGAGAGACACCAAAGCCCCACCATGGTTGTGGCCACAGCCCCCCTGCACAAGACCCCCAAGCGACCCCAAACCCAGACACCCTACCCCCCCGCATCCACAATAACGCCCTACGGGACGAAGCCAAAGGTGCCCCACCCCCACCAGGTGATGGAGCCGATTGAAGGAGCCTAGAGGGATTGATCTGATGTTGAGGCAGAGGCTGTCTCAAGACAAATAATCCAACAGAAGGTTTCTGTACTGGTTAATATTAAGAAAGTTTTTATTTTTCCAATTCATGAGGATAGTTTTCTTAGCGATACATAAGGCAGTGAAAACCATGTGAACTGAATTTGTCTCTATGGTGACATCATCTAAGTTGCCCAACAAGCAAATTGAGGGGGAAAGTGAAATATTACATCTCAGACACGATAAGTTTTCACATATCAAGCACGAGAACCTCTGAACAGGTGTACATAACCATAGTGCGTGGATGTAATTGTCAGGTATTTTGCCTGTGCAGTGTAAGCAATTATTAGAAGGTGCAAAACCCATCTTGAACATCCGTTGACCTGTATAGTATACTCTATGAAGGATTTCATATTGATTTTATTAATTGTAAACTGGTGTTTCTAGTCACTTTAAAAGTACTGGAACATATTTGAGACCAGAATGTTTGGTCAAAGGTAACTGATAAGTCTTCCTCCCATTTCATAATAGGAAGGGAAATTTATTCATCTATATTAGACAGTGTCCTGTATATTTTAAATATTTATTTTGGTGGGGTTGAGTTTTAGGAACTCTAGTACACTTGATGGCATTTGTAACCCAATATTTTTAAGCCTAAATTTATTTTTTATTTTCTGGTTTTTAGTTTCTGGTTTGAACCCCTGCTCTGTCTGTCTCAGTCGTTGTGTCCTTGGGAAAGATACTTTACCTGAATTGCCTGCCGATGGTGGTCAGAGGGCTCGGTGGCGTCTGGGTACGGTATCCTCAGCTTTATTAGTGTGCCCCAGGCCAGCTGTGGCCACATTGTAACTTACCACTGTCAGTGTATGAATGGGTGAATGACTGATTGTAGTGTAAAGTCCTTTCAGGGTCTGTGGGGACTTGATAAAGTGCTATACAAGTTCGGGCCCTTTAAATTTATAGCAGTGCACCTATTTTAATTACACATTATCAAGGTATAGATATGAATACAATATGAAAGATAAGCTAAATATTTAAGTTGTCGTACAGAATAGCATTAATTGTAACTAATATTGTTGAATGTATAGTAAATTATTACTCAGTGAAAGGGCAAGAAACATACACAAAAGATGACTACATAAAATGATCAGGTTCTGTTTCATTTTAATATTAAAATTAACAACTGCTCAAATACAATGATTACCAGATTAATGAAATGTCAGACCATTTAAGTTCTGGACATTTCGCCTGGATTAAATTGACTTTTTTTAGAAAGTTTAATTACAATTTGGAGATCTTTAGATAGTTCAGGGAACATTGTTAATACCTTTACCCTAACTGCATTTTATTTTTATTACTGTTTATTATTGTTTCAGTGACTCAAAGATGCCTGCACAGAGAATAGTGGAGCAGATTACTACTCGTGTAAATGATAACAGCATTGTATGCTTCAACATAATTAGAAGAAATATATGGGATGGAGAATCCAGAGCCATTAGCAAATCAAAGTTTGTGCCTGAGAAGAAGGTTGATGTTAAATTTACTGATGACTATGGAATATCTGAGGGTGCTGGAGAATATCTGGAGAATGGAGGCCCCTACCCGGGAGTTTTTCTGATTTTTGTTTGCATTAAATCAAGGACAAGATTGGCATCTTTGAAGGTAATAATAATAATAATAATAATGCCAAGGTCTTGACATAAAACTCCAAAGGTATTCATGAATAAATGTAGCTGTATTGGTCTAAATGGCTCCTATTTGTTTGTATTTATTTAATCCTTTGTTGCTGAATAATTTTTGTGAAAATGATACGGTAACTGACATCTAAACTTTATTTTACACACACACACACACACATATAAATATATATATATATATATATATATATATATATATATATATAATATATATAGAGTACAGACCAAAAGTTTGGACACACCTTCTCATTCAAAGAGTTTTCTTTATTTTCATGACTATGAAAATTGTAGATTCACACTGAAGGCATCAAAACTATGAATTAACACATGTGGAATTATATACTGAACAAAAAAGTGTGAAGCAACTGAAAACATGTCTTATATTCTAGGTTCTTCAAAGTAGCCACCTTTTGCTTTTGATTACATCTGGCGCACCACCCCATCACTCTCCTTCTTGGTCAAATAGCCCTTCATCTTACTGTTCCCCCTGCCTGTCTTGTTACCAAGGCAAGCAGAGCATCAGTCTCTCTGCTCCCCAGCTCTGTAAATCACTCTGACCTGATATAATCACCACATTGTCTAACTTAAATTTCATCCCTGTACTTAATTTTATTTTAATAGTGTGACTGTTTTGATGTTTGATTATGTAAGGTGACCTTTAGTGTCAAGAAAGTGCCCTAAGTATATATGTGAATTGTAAAGATATTTAAGAAAATATTTAAATTGCACTCTCTCTTGCATCTCTATAGGTGGTCTCGATCTGATGTTGATGCCAGGCCTGGGCTTTGACCTATTTGGAGGACGTCTTGGACGAGGAAAAGGCTTCTATGACACCTATTTAGGACGCTGCAGCAAACACCCTAAGGGAAAGCCTTACACTATCGCCCTGGCTTTCAAAGAGCAGCTATGTCAAAAGATCCCTGTTGACTCCAGTGACGTCATTATAGATGAAGTCCTATATGAGGACCAGTAACCAGTCAGCCACTTATGTGTAGATCATTGAATCTTACATGATTCAGGCTAAATTCATGAATAAGTCAGCAAACTCTTCACATAAATAATTACGTGTATATTTTGCCTTTTTAACCCTATCCTCTTTTAGAAGGAACAATTTTAAATCATTTTAACACGGATTTTGCTTCCATGGATGACCTTCAAGCTATGATGGCATTATAGAGTCTGAACCACTAATTAAACGGTTGTGTGCGGATTATGAGTGATTCAGAACTTTATGTGTAAGGACAACCTCAGGTCTCGAAAGAGTGGTTCCTAGGAACCGGTGATCCACGGTACACACAGAGTTGAGGATGGTGTTATGGAAATTCTTTTATTTAGTGCTCCAAAGTATTCCAAACTGCTGTGAACTTTCATTAACCTCTCTCCTCTGACCTCTGTGTTTTTATTAGTGTTCTGTTATTTAGAGCAGATGGACTCTAAATCTATTACCAGAAGTTTAATGGTTAAAACACATCCTGGAGGGTTGTGTCTGAGGAAGTAATATTGTTACCTCTGACCCCAGGTGGGGTCTAGAGGACCATGTCTCCAAACTCTTTTAAGTTGAGGTAACACCCACATACTGTTTAAATACTGTCTGTAAACTGTGCTCTGGGCTCTATTTCGCTGACTTGTCAGTGACTGGGTCTTCAAACGCAGAAATGCCTTTGAATAAAACTTATAAAGACAAAGTCCGGATTTTCTCTTATTGTGAGTTCATTTCTCTCCCACTTTGATAAGAAAAATTCTATTATAATGGTGAGGGGAGGCAATGTAGGGGGTGTTCTCTGGAACCTCATCATCATCATCTCCACTGTCTTTAGCGGGTTTAGCTGCAGGTGGTTCTGTGTACCAGTGGACCAGACGATTCCACCTCCTGTTTGTATGCAGACTCTTCACTGTCCTGGATCAGACCAATAACAGACCAATAACAGTGTTGTCATCTGCAAAGTACAGGGGTTTTACCGACCGGTCCGCCGAAGTGCAGTCATCTGTGTACAGAGAAATTATTAAGAGGAGGGCACTGGTGCTAATTGTTCTTGAGTGGGAGAAGATGCTTCCCAGCCTCACCAGCTGCTGACGGTCAGTCAGAAAGCTGGTGTTACACTGAAAGGCGGAGGCCGGCACTGTGTGCTGGATGAGCTTCTGGTAGAGGATGTCTGGGTTTATGGTGTTGAAGGTCAAGCTGAAACGCACACATACAGGGTTGAATGATTGTTTCGGGGGGTGGGTACCCAGTTGCAGGTGGTCCACTACCCAGTGCCTAGGGGGTTAACTGATCTAAATTAGTAAAGTGCCTTTAAATGACACCTCATCAGGGGGGTTGTTAGGAATAACCTTTATTATTATGCTCATAGCTGGTTTTCCCATTTATACCATAGTAATATAAAGCATAAGTTCTAATGTTTCCCTTTTGTTAGAATAGGATAAGAATGCTCATCGACAAACACAATATAAGGATTAAATAGCCCAAGGTTTGTCATGAACGACCTGAGGCTGGGGCACTGGGTTTGATAGTGGAGCAACTGGTTTGATTAGAAAGCCACAGCACACTTAGATTAAGTATGGACACCCGCTACTACACAAGCGACGTCATCCTTACACAGACGGCGACGTTCCGAGATGGGAGCCTCAGCGCTGATCTCTGTAATCATTCCTCTGCCTTAATTTATATTAAAAGAGCTAAAAGTTAGAAACTGGTTGAAAATCATTCCTTTAAGAGTCAGTGTTAGATAAAGTGTGTGATTGCTTCTGGGGACCAAGTACCGGAGGAGCTCCGAGGCGTCTGACCGCCAACAGGGTGCGGTAGCTCGGACAGACGTCATTGGAAAGCTTATACTTAACTCTTGCAGGATCTGTACATAACTCAAAACGACCCTGGGTAAACTTGTCCATGGTTTTGTCACGAACACTCGCATAGTTCATGTTCTTTAAAATCTTATGTGTTTTCACGTGGAAGAGCGGTGAAAAGTTCAGTATTTAGTAGTTACACACTTTACAACCTACATAATGAGCTACAACAACATTTAATTTCCCTTTGGGATTAATAAAGTATTTTTCGAAATGGAGTTTAATGAAAATTCAGAATGACAGACTCACCCTCGCCGTCTCACCGTCCAATGACTTCCCTGTGCGTCTCCCGGCCTTCCTATCAGCATCCTGTCCGTCTGATTCATCATCCAATCACCTTCCGACGCCTTGTTTTTAAAGGACCTTCGGCTGTGTTCCTCCTCGCTTGTCAGCTGAGCTCATCAGCTGTTATCATGTCAGAGTACGAGTCCGACGATTTTTAGTTCTGCTCATCTTGCCGATGCGGGTCCTCCCCCACCGTCCCTCCACTCTAAACCCGCAGGAGTCCCCGTCTGGCCCCCCCCCCGGTTTCCTCCTTCCCTACTTCGCAGCTTCAAGAGGCCCCGGCATCTGCCCCGGTTCTGACTTGGACGCCACCAGCTCACCCACTTGCCAAACTCCTTCCACGCCCCGGTCTCCTTCTCCTCCACCTCCACCCTCACCGCTTCCCGTTTTTTCAAAAAAGCGTCTCAGAAAGTCCACTCTCCTCCAGCAAACGTCGACAGGTCGTTTAAAACCTCCTTGCCAGTTTCCTGCGGCCTCCCCGTCCACCCTCCCCGTACCGGATACTTCCACCTCCTTCACGCCTCAAGCCGTTTTCCCCCTTTCTTCTCAAGTGATACCGCCAGCTTTCTTCGGTTCCCCATCAAACGCTCTCCAGGGACCAATCTCCTCGCTCACTAAACATCTCCGAAACTTCTCCTCCTCTGCTGCCAAACGTCAGCGCTGTCTGCCCCCGCTGGTCCCCGGGGTACTCAGGCCGTTTTTCCTCACCCCTCCCTCCAGTCTGCACTCTGGCTGAAGCCCGGCCCCGCTCATCTCTAGGTGAGATGTTTTTTTTTCTTTTATCTCTATCGTTTCTAGGCTGTCGGGCGACAGTCGTCTTTCTTTTCTTACATTCAGGCGATCCTATTTTTCCTAAGCACGCCACGTATCACCCCAGGGGCAATATATTAACCTGGTTTCCCTGATTATACCTTCCCCTGAAAATTAATCATAAAATCGCTTCATCAGAAGGCTTCACGGCTATATTCAAATCTGCGGATCCTCGCTTGCCTAAGGATCTTTCCTTAATCCCAGACCTAATCACAGACCTTCACCTCTCTTACGGCCGCTCCCTCTTTTATCAGTATCACAAAACTTTCGCTTCCAAAGCAGCTTCTACACTCGCTCAGTCTGGCATCTGCTTAATTTTGGGCCCCTCTTGGATACTGTAAACTCAGTCAAAAACCATCGCTTTTTTTCTCCTGTGGCACAATCGGTCCCAAAAACTCTCTCTTTCCCTTCTCTCCCTTTTCCTCCAATGCACCCTCCCGCCCTCAACCGTTCTTTTTCTGGCCCCCGCACCTGGATCGCCGGGATGAAAAATCGAGGTCACAACAATCGGGGCCCATTTGTAACATTTCAATAAAAAACGTTTTTTTTTATTCACTCCTTGTAATTTTTTTCATGTTTTTCAGCTTCTGCAGGGACGCTCATCCAAATTCACCTGTCCTCGTCGTTCTTTTCTTCCCAAAACGGGGTTTGAAAAATTTAATCTCCCGTTACCTCTAAGCTCCTGTTTTAAATTTCCAGAATTTTGCACTTCTTTTACAATCCCACCCAGATCGCTCATTGCTGATTTTTTCATCTCTGGCCTTTTTCACGGCTTTTTTATAGGGCGTTCCCCCCTCTTTCACTCCCCCCCTTGTCTGCCATAACTCCAAATTTTCGCTTGAACCTGAAAAAGGGCTCAATTGCTGCTCAAAGAACATCAAAGGTTACATGATGGGCCCATTCAAATCCCCCCCGGTTTTCATCCTTTCAAGTTTTGCCCAGGCTCTCTGCTGGATCCCCCCTAAAAAAGTTAGGAGGTCCCCTCTGTCCTGACATGACTTCCTTGTCATCAAACCCAAACCCCCCCGCTTCTGATGTCATAGGCAGGGCCGTGAGTAAAATGAGTGGTTCTACACACACCGCTGACGGTCAGGAAGGTTCAGGAATTATGGTTTTATCCAAAAGACCCAGAACAAGACCCCCTGCTGATCGTTTACGGGCGGTTAAAAGATGACAAGCACGAAAAAGGAGATCAGTCGGAGCTGACAAACGAAGAGGAAGGAAGTCTTCAGCAAGTTTTGATATATTTAAATAATGGCTCTTTTACATAACAAATCATCAGAGTGCACGCTGGCAGAGCTGGACTTATTTTCTGCCCCGATGACGCAGCTATCGATCGAAGATAAAATTTACACCGAGATCCAGCCTTTATCAGCAATCACTGATGGAGGCCCGATCGAGTTTTTCATTCCGGGAGACGGAGAAAAATACCTGGACCTCAATGACACGCTGTTGCATCTCAGAGTGAAAATTACTAACGAGGATGGAACAAACCTTCCGGATGATGCACCTGTAGGGCTCATCAACTACCCGTTAAACACCATCTTCAGTCAGTGTGATGTCACTCTAGGGGATCGATTGATTTCACAATCCAGCGCCACACATCCGTATAGAGCCATGATTGAGACATTGTTAAACTTTTCTGAGGATTCTTTAAAAAGCCAGTTTAGCTCTGGTCTCTTTTATAAAGACACAGCCGGGGCTCTGAACTCTATCGTTACAACTAACGGTCCTAACCAAGGTCTTAACAGCAGAGCAGGCTTTACGGCAAATTCCAGGGAGGTACATCTCCTAGGCCCCCTGCATGCAGACATATTTTTCTGCGAGAGACTTCTTTTAAACTCTGTTGACATCAAAATTAAACTTACGAGAGCCAACGATGCCTTTTGTCTCATGGCAGCAAGAGATTCCACTTTCAAACTCAGGATATTAGGAGCCTCTCTTTTCATCAAAAAAGTTTCCGTATCTCCAGCCGTTCGATTGGGACACGCTGCAGCGTTAATGAAAGCAAATGCTCTCTATCCACTTTCACGTGTGAATGTTAAAACATATTCCATCCCTGAAAATTCAAGGGTGTGCACCCAAGAGAATCTTTTCTTAGGCGTCTTTCCCAAGTATGTGGTGATTGCGTTACTGGATCATAATGCTTTTACAGGAACACGTGATCTCAATCCGTTTGACTTTAATCATTTTGATATGGAATATTTAGCCTTGTGTAAGGATGGTAAACAAATTCCTGCTAAGGCCTTCCAGCCCAATTTTAACCAAGGCAATTCAGTGAGAGAGTATCACAACTTGTTTACGGCTACAGGACGACATCTTAAAGATCTTCCGTTGAGCATAACACGTCAGGAATTTAATCAAGGATACTCTCTATTCGCATTTAATCTTAACCCGGGAGAGGACGCAGATGCTCTATCTCCAGTTTCCAGCGGGAATTTAAGATTGGAAATGCGTTTCAGAAACCCGCTGCCTCATACAACCACGCTGATCATCTACGCTTGTTATGACTCTATTTTAGAGATTGATTCAAAGAGGCGTGTGCTGGTGGATTATTATTAATCTAATCAGACATGAATAATCATGAAATTGAGAACCTGCTGCATCATCTGCTGGGAGCCCTTTCCTCCCTCTTTTTTGAACCTTTTCTTTATTCATCACGACTTTAAGGTTTATTGACTGAAGCTAGGGGGATGTTTACCTCGACAAGGTATGTAAAAAAAGCCCTGACCATCCTCGGGGTAGGGGTCCCCCCATATTTTTTTTTGGAAAATTTTAAATTCAAAATGTACTCACATTTTTACGGTTATTCCCCCCGGGGGCCTTTTCAGCCCCCATCCATAAAAAAACCTAAAACCCTGAAGGGGGGGGCCCTTCGTCCTCCCCCGGGCCTTGTTTTTTTCGGGGCCCCGCCCCTGTTTTCAGGAAACTCGTTTGGATGTGTCAGGGTTTGCAGCTTTCAAAATCACCCGTTTTCTTCTTTCCCACCCTTTGCTTAAGTGGGGCCCAGATCCCCAATTTTGCAAAAGTGCTTCATAATTTGTTAAATTTTTTATTTCAATTAAAATCAGTTTATTTTTTAATAGGGGCCAATTAAAAAAAACACTTTGTCGTCTCCAGGCACTTTACAAATTGGTACTTTAAATTAAAAACAACTTAATTTTAAAATAATTGAACAGTGCGGGGTAAATTTTCTTTTTTTTTATTCAAATTTTAAATAAAAAGTTTTTCTATCAAAGGAAACCCCCGAGATTGCACCCCCCATTCGGTTGACTTGCAGCATTCACTCCCCCCGGGGTGAGAAATTGTATAGACATTTTGGAAACAGTAAATTGGCGTTAAATTTTGGGCAGCAATCCCTAAACCTGAGCATGGAAATGTTAGCGCCCTTTGGAGGGGGAAAAAAATCCCTTTTAAAACCAGGAAAAACCTCCAGAAAAGAACCGGGCCCCCCGGGTTTCGGGGGGGTGAGGGGGCCCATCGGGGCCAGGGAACCGGGACTGGGGGTTAAGGAGAACAGAGGCAGGAGAACAAAAAGAGAACAAAAAAGCACGACCCTTAGGAACTTTCTATGGAAGGAAAAAGGAAATGTTAAAGGGGGATTTTACCCCTTTTGGGGTCTTTCCCCTAGAAAAGGAACGGATAAATTCCCTGACCAGTTTTCAAGGTTTAGAGTCTGAAGAAGAGCACAATGAGTTAGTTACAGTAAAAGCTCAGTCAGTACTATGTCCTAGGATAGAGAAAGTGTTATAAACGCTGAAAGACAGTGCCATGTGGATCATCGGTAGATGTTGAGCATTAAGTTGTTGCCAGACAGTAAGCTCGGACGATGGTCCCTCTCCAGAACGGTGTCACAGTAGACACAGAGTCAGGCCATGGTTAGCTTCGAGGAAGAGAAAAGAGAGAGACATAAGTTAAAAGGCTGAATAACAGCAATAAATGCAAAAGAAATATACATAAGAAGTCAGGACCAGAACCGGGGGTCATTCAATATTTGCTCTCATTTCAGCATCCTAAATTCTCCTCCGCCGTCTGTCCGATGGACCTAGTGTCTTACTGGTAGACGCTTGAATTGATGAGGGGAAATGAGAAGCAATCTTCTTCTGTCTGCATGTTCTGAGAGACAATAAATCTTCTCTGATTAACCATCCCACTAGATCACCTATCAAGGGAGCAAGTGGCATTAGGAATAGTGGAAGAATAAAACCACCCGATCGTTGACTTTTTTAGAGCCAGCTGTTTTACGTTTTATTACTCTTCTTTTATCAGCCAACATCTGAATGATTTTTCTCTGCTTCTTCACTGTCCGGTTGTTGAGAGGCCGATAGTTTATTGTTACCGTTTTTTAAATATCGAGAGCAATCTCATCACAGAGCCTGAAGATAGAGTCCAGGAGAGCAGTGTGCGAGAATATCTTTACGTTTCTGAGGAGTTAGCTGTACTAGTGCGCTGTATAAGGGAAAGTTTCCTTTTATATACTCGCAGACATATGACTTACTTAATTTGTTTTGGGAACATCCACAGCTGGACCACTGGCGATGAAGTAATGCTCGTTCTCAGTCACTTGAAATGTTCTGGGCAGTGGGATGTAAAATTGGATGTTAATATCCATGAGCGTCTCCTTGTCGCACTTCAAACTCTAACATCTCCATGAAAGACCCTTTTGAGATGAGAAACATTTGTCGGGCCAGTATATTTCAGCTGCAGTTTTTAATCTCTCGGGGTTTTTTAAAACAACACCATATAATTAGCGTTCAGGCCTGATGGTGCGACTGAATTGTTCCCTGATGAAAAACATTCCTGAGTCAACATCATGACGCTCAATATTACGATGGTGACGAACTGGTTAAAGACTTCATCGACATTTTCATCATCTGAGGCTTGAGCAATAACATCGTCTAAAATGATCAGGTGATTTTGATACAGGAGGAAACAGGTTTTCATCTTCAAAAGAACGAGGCAATCCTTCCACAAAGGTAATTTTTTTATTTTTATCTTCTGTAAATTCAGCATCCATGGGCTGAAGAAGTTGGTAAATCCATACAATTTTTTCAGACCAACATCCATGACATGACTACAATGTTTGCAAATACTTTTTTACAAAGAAAGTTTTCCCGCCGCCACTGGGTCCAACAATCAAACATGAAAAAGACGTTCTAAATCTGGCATCAAAATCAATCTCCTGTAAATCCAATTTTTTTATTTTATTTTATTTTTATTTATTTCTTTCTCTCTTCTTCTTAAGCTCTAATAACCAAAAGGCAGAGTTGTCCCGTTCAGAAAAACATACGTCTCTTATAAACAAGACCAACCGAAACTTTTTCAGAAATGTTGCGTTTGTCAGAGCGAAATCTTTCTTATCCCTTCTGATCGTGTGCTGTGTGGATTTCAATGACAACCTTCTCTGGACCCTCGCTAATAACTCTCAAACCAGCCCTTTGATGTTGTCAAAATTGACCTCCTCATTCTCGCTGCATTCATGGGGGAGCATCTTCTGAGCGATGCCCTTGAGACGTATCACTACCTTTTTATGGTTTTTTGGTTTGATATGCATAACTCTTTGGACCTGTCGATGCAACTCTAAAATAGAATCCCCCATCTAATTCGTCCGTAAATCTCCGGATAATTTTCCCAGCTCCAAAGGAGTTTCACCACTTTTGTCACATAAATCAAACTGTCCGTGTCAATATAAATCAATCTGTCCTGCAATTGCTCCATGCTGCTGAGAAGTTTTAAACATGCATAAGCGGTAGTGAATGCAGCAACGAACACATTGTTTGCCTTATTTGGAGGATAGATGACACATTTGCTGTAGTTCCACTGCACTACACACATTTCAGGGTTGAAGAAATGAAAGTAGTTAACCCTGTATTTACTCGAGAACATGAAGTAAAAAGTTCATCAGGGTTAGTGATGACTGTGGTCTGAGACAGATCACTTCTTTGTGCCAATTTCCCCCAGAAACTGTTTAAAACACAGTTTTGCCAGCCTGCCTTTTGGCAGGGTTCACTTCGATTTTATCAGGGTCTAATTGGATACCCTGATGGAGTTTGTAGTCTGCTACATACTTTGATTTGCTCTCCTTGATCCACCGCTTCAGACGGGTATCCTGACGCCTCCTGCTTTTGTTTGAGAAAAGTGTTAATATACCTTTGAAGATTGTGTCACTGCTCTTTTCAAAATGCCACACCTCTGTGATTTTGGCAAGGCGATAACCACACTGCAACGCTTTACAGAACTCTACACTCACCCACACACCTGTCAGAGCTCTGTCCTCATCACTATGCGTGCAGGAACCTGACTGGTTATTTATTTCAGCGCATGTGCGGCAGAGAGTGAATACAAGTTTACCTCTGGAAGTTCTGTAAGGCAAAACGGGGAAAAAGAGACCTCGTGGGGGGTACACCATGGCTCTGATCATACCAAAGTAGCTGCAGGGGTCATCAAAATCTTTGTAAATGATGGTGGGGTGACCGAGGGGGAAAGATGCAGTTAGCATTTACATAGGGATACAGAGATGTGTAATCCACATAATGCACAGTTTCACCCGGTCCTGCTGTGTACCTCAACCTCATAGCGCAGGTGCGTCCACCATACAGAGCATCTCGGGGTGATAACTGTTCGGGGTGCGATTTACTTTCTCAAGAAAGCTGATCACCCCCGGGTGGGTTTTTTTCATTTCAGTCCACTCATGCTCCCAGATGACCTCGAGACGAATACCATAAAAACAGTTTGGAGCACCTTGCTTCTCTCTACAGTGGCAGCGTAAAACTGTTCAAATGCTGCCCCTCTCAAAGGACACTTTTCATGAGGTGAATAACACAATTTACATCCGTGGAAAAACAGCCGTAAAAAGTTCAAACGCGACCTTTTGACACCATTATCTCTCTGCATTCCTCATCCACATAATATCCGGCCAATTTTTCTTTCTCCTTTGTTTACCGCGTGTTCAATGACCATTTTTCCTGCTGTCCGGCAATCCACCCGAGCCATTGATAGACACGCTGGAGAACGTTTTGCTGCTACGTTTATAGTCCAGAGGTGAGGGGGATGGCCAGGGTTTTAGGAGGAAGGAAATTGGTTACAAAACGCTTCATGCACGCTCATGCTATCGTGATGCATTTAAACGGATCCACACTTCTCTCCTTAAAGAACTCGTCTCTGAATTTAAGCAGCCTTGAGAAGAATTTCACCGTCATTTTTTAAATAACGAATAGCTTCTTTCTTAAGTCAAAAACTCCCCCTTTGCTCGCATTCACAGTACAAGCTGTTAAACACCTGTTGTTCTTGAAGACTCAAGCGTTCCACTGCGTAGCAGGATGGAGCAGGAAATGACCCCACGTACTGGAGGCGCTCTTCGGAGGAGAGATTGGGGAAAAAAACCCTTGCTTGAGCCGTAAAATCTAACACTTTCGGCATAGGCACTCAACTTCATACAAAGAAAGGAAAGGACTATCAATGTATTTTAAAACCTTGTAATCAGGGTCGTTTAAACAGAGAACTTTACTTCCTATCCTAGCATGATGAGATGAGGCTTAAATACCTAACCGCTAACCATAGCCATGAGAATAAGGTAGCTGTCATAACCCGCGAGCATTGTGTGCTATTAAGCAGAAAACTCTATACATCGGCCTTCTGAAGTGGAGAACAATTTTTGGGCGCAGTCCTAACCCATAAGCGTGCCATTCATCACCTTTCAACGTTTTAGCACAGACCAGAAAGGGTGTGGTGCACTGGCCGCTCTCATTGATGAAGCATTCAAAATTCATAAAAATCAGTTTACATCTAACTGATTAATGGGATTGCATGTCTGAATGTAACACTGGTGCTGATCGCATGTAACGTCTAAGGCCGGGAAGAATATTCTCAACCGCAAATACTGCATTTTACATGACACACGTGTGGTTTACCTGGATTACTGATCGGAATAACGTATATTCTTTTGCACGCCTTGCACAATTTTACCAACTCAGTCACTCATAGGCCTGTCAGAATTAGGTCTGTTGCGGGGTTCATTGTGTCTAGCAAAACATAAAGAATTGCGACAGATTCTGTGACAACCTGCACAGGCGACAGGTTCGTTAATGTCTTTCACACACTGATATGCATGACACACTGGACAATACCCTTCACAATGATGTGTGTGTGCGTTTTCATAGCCGCTTTAACAGTATGCGCAGACAAGTCTGGAACCTATAAACCCTTTGAGATTTTTTATTCCATAGTAGTGACCTTGAAATAACAGCAGAAAGAGAGGGTTTGAACGATCAGGGAAACCGGTTTCAAATTTACACAGAAAAGCTATAGGGATTTCATTAAGCTCAGCTTCTAAATCCTTTATTTCATCCAGGGCAAGTCTGATTCGGTTATCCATTTATATGAGCATAAGAAAAAAATCAAACAAAAAAAAGACAAGCAGAACAAAACAAAGAAAAACACAGTGATCAGTTCAGTTTAAAATCACCTTGATGTCACCGAACTGCTTCTGTATCAGAACCTGACCATCGTTTCAAAGCGCGCCAAGTGGATGAAGCTTTAATTTCGAAGGTCCCGTGCAGCTTGCGAAGGCTTTCCTTTCTGCGCTGCTGTGCAGTTCGCCCGAATCTTCTTTTATCATCAACGTTACCCTCTGCAAAGGAGAATGTGACAACAAAAAAAAAATTGAAATAACTGTTATGATTTAGGTTTGTTTTGGTTTTTTGGTTTTAAGGTTTTCTTTCCTAACCTCCCAGTCGCCCGCAAGGACCTCTGTGCCTGCTCGGGACCGACCTCCCCTGGTCGTCCCGCCGGAACTCTGTGCCTCTTCGGGACGACCCCCGTTGCCCGCCGGAACTCTGTTCTTGTTTTTTTTGTTTTTGGCCATCCTGCCATAGGCCCCACCCGGAACTCTGGTTCTTTGTTTTTTGTTTTTTGGCCTCCTGCCATGGCCCCCACCGGGACTCTGTTCTTGTTTTTTGTTTTTGCTTGGCCTCTCCTGCGCCATGGCCCCCACTTCCCCGCCCTGTTTGGGTTGTTTTTTGTTTTGGACTCATTTGTTGGGCGTCTGGTATCTGCCCTTAAGGGGGGGGGGGTTCTGTTATGATTTAGGGTTTTGTTTGGTTTTTGGTTTTTTCTTAGTTTTTTCACAGTTTTTAGGTTTTTGAATAGTTCTTCTTCTTCTTCTTCTTCTTCTTCTTCTTATTATTATATTATTATTATCATTATTATTTATTATTCTATTGTTAAGTTGTTGAATCATGGTGTTTTCTGTTCTTCTTGGTCATGCTTTAGTTTTGTCGTCTTGTTCATGTTTTGTCAAGTTTGGTTTTAGGATCTGGTTATGCTTTTTGCTTCATGTTTTTTTCTAATTTTTCTGTTAGTTTTGTGTCGAGAGTCTGTGTTTTGCTCCGGCTACATTTTGTCCTGTTAATTCGGATCACCTGCACCATGTATCTGTCTTGCTTACCTGGTTCCACACTCCATTTATACACACCTGTTCTGTTTACTCATCGCGGACAACATTTCAGAAACCAAGTCTTGTTTTCTGTTCATGCCTTGCCTGTCTCCGGCCTGCCCGATGGTTTTTTTTGTTCCTGCCTCCTGCTGTGAGTGAGTTTTTGTTTATTAAACTCTTTTTTACTTACCAACTATCTGCTTTTTCTAGTCTGCATTCTGGGTCCTATTTCTCGCAAGCCCTGACATAAACACCTTAAAGTTGAAAAAAAACAAAGGGCTCTTGATTAATCCAGTAGGTAAGAATTGAACGTACCGTTCATTAATCCTTTAACAAGGGTTGCTCTGGTATGCAAACGCAGAGAGCCGCTGCCCTTTTTCGCGCCGGTTAAATATTCTGTGAAAACAAAATAAAAAAAGTTTACATTACGCTGCCCGGCACAGCGCTCTAGTAATAAACCATAGTAAATAGTTTTTTTTTTTTAAAATAAGCGAGTTTTTAAGGAGGAAGTGATTCCAATAACTTTAATACTTGTAGTTTTATAAACGGAAATTTTGAAATCTTTAACTTTACTTGAGGGCGGTTCCTGTGCGAAAATAGCTCCAGATTTCGCTTCTTGTTGCACTGGACTGATGCGCTTGTGTGAAACGCTGTCTTGATCTTTGGAAAGTGACCTTTTTTGGCGTGGGTTCAGGGGTCGCACATTTGGGTGAATCTGTAAACAGATTTATAGTATATTATTGTATTGAACTATGCTTGCTATGCTTGCTTAATATATATATATATTATTACATAATTATAATTATTCTATTTTTTATTCTTACTCAGCTTGCCTTTCCACAGCTGATGGCTCTGCATTGCTTCTTCAAGTTCGTTATTAGTTTTGCTGTGATCAAAGCTGGGTATTTCAGCCTTTCTTTGCTTCTTTCCAGGTTCTCCCGTCAAATCTGTAACAGTTTTATCTGAGGGTTAAACATTCTCTAATATTCCACATTCAACCGCAAAACCAAACAATAGTTTTTTGGAACTTACTTTCTCTCCCTGGAGCAGTTGGCAGTTTATCAGGTGTGCTTTCAGGG
This sequence comes from Crenichthys baileyi, assembly GCA_036173005.1. Classification (NCBI taxonomy): domain Eukaryota; kingdom Metazoa; phylum Chordata; class Actinopteri; order Cyprinodontiformes; family Goodeidae; genus Crenichthys; species Crenichthys baileyi. The sequence goes on along the minus strand of JAHHUM010001596.1, from coordinate 86,840 downwards.
GAATGATGATAGATTTGCGGTGGCGTATTTAATGCATCAGACTCTCTTCTTCTTTGATAGAAGAAAGTCCAGATGTAATTGGATCTTGTTTTTTAAGTGTGATCAGCCGTCTCTCAACTTTTGACTGTCTGGGAGAAGCCCGACTTTCATGCGCGGCGACCCTTCCAACGTGTTCATTCGGGGTTTACGTTCTGGGGTCATCAAACTATGAGTAGATTTGTTCAATGTTAGCTGATTTATTCGTTAACTATAAAATTTTGTGCATTTAACATTAATCACCATATTCGCTTTGCGTAAAGATAACAATCGTCAAAAATCATCAGCGGGTCTAGAACAAAAAAAAAAAACAAAAATTATATATATATATACTATCAACGACACATATTAGAGAACATATCACATGCAATTAATGATTTCTTAAGATAAATTACTTACTTGTAAAGACGGTATTGTACTTCTGTGAATCGTTAGAAGCTATGCAGCAATTTCTTCGTTTCCTGAAAATGTACCGACCTTGTTTTTGTCTGTACTGTATTTTCAATGCAACAAGTTTTGAAAATAGAGTTCTACTAGTCTTTTTCAGTGTAACAAGTTTGAACTTTTTAGGCCTGACTTGACGCTGTTGAGGGTGTCGAAACCACTGATGAAAGTAACTTTTTATTGCCAACGCCCCCTCCCGAAATGCTGAAGAGGTCCAATTACCGATCTACCCCCCTACATATGGAAAGGATTGCACTTAAGGTATATAACTCACTTACTTGTGCGAAAAAGCATGTGATACTGGTGAGACACCAGTGACCTCTGACATTGCTGCTGGGCCACTTTGACATAGGCAATGCCCCCACCTTTTTCATGAACATCTGCCTTTATCTTGAACGGGTAGCCAGAGCTCAAATACAACACACAGAGCAACACACACACACCACACAACACACCACCTTCATCACTGGAGCAAAATTGTCTCTTACTCAAACATTTTAGCAGAGGAGGGCCTTGGATTGTGTTCTTTTAATGATGTTTTATGCAGAAGTGGACGGTCTGCTCATTCTATTGCGGTAGGGAATCACAATCTTTATTTACTTTTAGATCTTTCTATTTTGAACTGATTTAAACTGACTCATAGATTCAGCAAATAGGCCCTGCTGTAAAGCAAAATGAATTTACAGTTAATTTTTATTAGGATTTCATGTGACAGGCCAGCATTAAGTTCAGCATACCCCTTTAAAGTATAAAGGCTGCATGTATTTTTAGGATGTATTACTTCCTGAAAAACATACAATTGTATAATAACACCCTTAAACACACATCCCTCTATTTTAATTGCTGCTGATGCCATACAGTTTCTGATAATACCATATTTGTCTTGTTTTATTCATACACACCTCCTGTGTTTTCATTGGTTCATTTAAGGCCTTCCCCGTTACAACCTTAAACACACCCCTGTATTATTATATGTCTCGCCACTCATGACGACATCCAATCAACATGCACGTTTACGCCCCTCGGTCACACCCCCGTTGACCCCATGACCTCCCCACCCCCCATAAACCCATGACCCCCCTTAAAGGTCAAAGGTCACCTGTCAAAAAGTTTGATGAAAGGGTGTAGTATTATCTCTAACAAGCCCATTAGTTTTCCCTCTCGCCAAGGACTTTTCTCTAATGCAATCTGCTCTCCAGACAGGCGCTTGCAAGAACAATCCTTCACAAAATTCATCTTGTAATGGTAGAAACAATAACGACACTTTTCGATCTAGTCAAAGCAGAGCTTTATGCCTCCACAATACACACTCAATGCTGTTTTATTTTGTTTAGTTAGATATTTTAACCTTTTATGTAGAACTTTGCATGTTTGATTAGGTGAAGATTATTGAATCGGAATAGCAAGGTGTATCAGGCTGTTGATTTAATAAATATTAACGTAGATAAAGCGTTTGTGTTTATTTTGAGCAAGAGTTATTTGTCAGTCAAGATAAGGTCAAAGTTCCCCACGTTTCAGTGAAACGGTTGATTAAACAGTGACATCTAGTAATAGTTATCAATTATTACTGAGAATTTAATAATTGCAATTTTTAAGGGCCTTGAGCCACAATTACAACACCAGAGGACATCTCTGATTTTGATTAATAAATAAGGATTTTTGGTTAAGAAATTAATTTTCTCAATTTATGATTTTAAATTATAATTCTTGATAAATATTAATTAATCAATAATCATAATTCTTACAAATTGGCGTCCCTGGGTGGGCCATAAAAGGACAGACATCACTGTTGCACAGAATTAACAATTTTGATATCCGTGGAACCTAGAACCTTTATTGTGAGATTTTTGAGTTTTGCAGAAAGTGCTTGTAATCTAGAGCAGTGGTTCTCAAATGGGGGTACGCGTACCCCTGGGGGTACGTGGAGGTACTGCAGGGGGTACGTGAAGCTTTACAAAATATCTTTAAAAAAATCAGTCGGCTTCTCATAATAAGTCTTGGGAAAAATTATTTTGTAAAAGTTTTCGATAAATATAAAATGTGTGTTCCATGCACTGAATTTTATATTCAGTATTTAGTTTCAATATCCTTTAAATAAAACGGACCCCCCCACCAAGTAGTTAGTTTGACCCACGGACGCAGCCGCACTCGTCAACGACCTGTCGTTATCATGATTACCTGTATCTATGGAGAACGTGGCTAAAGCGTAGCAGCAACGCTGCTGAAATGTACAGATAAAGTGAAAAAAGAAAAGCAAAACCAGAGCCGACGAAGTACAGAACGTACATGGAAAAGTATGTTTTAATTGGGATTTAACGTCCACGATCTCTGACCCACCCCCCAGGCACTGTGTTTTTTTTTGCGGGGAGAAATTAGGCCAATGCTAGCATGAAGCCGGCACACCTCTCTAGCGGTCTCTCACTAGACAAAAACATGGATGTCACGTTGGTAGCCACGCCGAGTTCTTCAGGAGAAACTTTCCTAGTTTTTCAAGTCATCCAAAGCCACAATGCGAAAAGCCCTCACTGGCATCAGCCAAAGCCCCAGGAGGCTTCTTACGCGTGTGTCTTTGCTCGTTGCTAAGCCAAATTACAACGGTCAACCCATAGCGGAAGACCTGCTGCTCCCCGCTGCTGTTGTATTGGGGGCTGAAACTATGCTGGACAAAAATCAGCGGATACATTATAAAACCTGTCCTCTCGGTCCTAATGATACGTTTGCCGCAGAATAGATAACAATGGCACAGACATTGTCGAACAAGTTTGGGGAAACTTGGCCGACTCATTTTCACGGGGGGTGCAGCTGGATGAATCCACAGATGTGAGTGGAAATGCGCAACTTGTTGCATTTTGTAAGATACATTGACACGGACGACATCTGTGAACACATCCTATTCTGCAAAGAAATGAGTGGCGAACAACCGGGAGAGGACATTTTTTTAGATTGTCTTAACATTGTTTTCACTGAAAACGCTATCAGCTGGAAATCCTGCAGCAGCGTCTGCACAGATGCGGCTGCATCAATGTAACGGGCAGCGCGAAGGGCTCATAGCGCGGATTAAAAAAGAAAATCCCGACATCAAGTGGACGCACTGTGTGATACACAGTGAAGTGCTAGCAGTCCAAAAAAATGAGGCCCTGTAATTTCACGATGTTTTTTGCAATGACAGCATTAAAGTTAATAAACTTCATCAAGTGCTAAGGCCAATTAACGCCCGTTTGTGTTCCGCAGCCTCTGTGAAAATACGGGAGCTGAACACACAGAACTGCTCCTGCATACTGAAGTGCTCTGGCTTTCTCGTGGAAGAGTGCTGAACAGGCTATTTGAGTAGCGAGCTGAAGTGCACACATTCCTGACAAAGCACGGATCTCGCCCCATGCCACCTTGTTTGAGAACACGGACTGGCTTGCAAAGCTTTGCTATCTGGCAGATATATTCAGGTAAACTGAATGAACTGAATTATGTCCTTGCAGGGCAAGACACCAGCATCCTGACCCTGTATGACAAGGTGGGGTGGTTTCCTGAAGAAAGCAGAGATGTGGAAAAGCGGCATTGTGATCATAGGGAGATTTTCACCTGCTTTTCCTTCAGCTGGATGCTTTTTTCTCCAGTGAGGATGGTGTCGACAGCTCCGGTGAAGTTAGCCATAGTGGGACATTTGGCTAACTTGATCAGTAGTTTTCACTCCTACTTTGCTGACATGGATGAGAAATCTGCACAGTCTGGATTTGGTGTGAGAAACGCCATTTCTCTTGTCTGCGGCGCAAACAACAAGCAAGCTTCCTGTCAGTCATCAGGAAAAAACTGATGGAAGTAGCATCGGGACCGTGCCCTGCAGAATTAAGGTTGGTGCATCCACTCTCACACAGTTTTGGGTGTGTGTGAGGCAGGAGCACCCTGAGCTGGGGCAGAAAGCTTTTGAGCAGTTTGCTACCCTTTGCATCCACATAATTATGTGAGGCCTCCTTTCTCAGCAATGATGCTGATCAAAGCAAAGCAAGAAACACGACTGTGCCTGGAGAAGAGCTTGATCACTGCAGTTGCCTCCCTGCCACCAAGAATGACACAAGATCCTCAGTGAGGTGCAAGCCCAATAGTTTCTCACTAAAATGTAGACTGAGTAAGTTTTTTTTTTTCCTGTCATCAATATCACATGCCTGTTTACATACTGTTCAACATCAAATCAAATGTTCAATGCAAAGTGATTAAGGTGCAATCTTATTTTCTTTTTTAATCCTAAAGTAGTAACGTTATTAGTTTTTTTTGTGAGCAAATCTTATTTCTATAAAGTATATTTATTTGTAAACAAAATATAATTTATTTATAATTAAGTTATAGATTTATTTTGTTGAACGAATATTTTAGTTTATTATTATGTATATATTTAATTTTGTACCATTACACGAGCCAAATTATAAATTAGCAGCGTTTTAGCATATTTCAGTTTTGACTGGTTTTTATGCTTCCTGGTCACCATCTTCTGTTTGTTTCTTTTTTTGTTTTCTACATGCAATGTGTTTGGAATATGGATGTATTTGGCCAGGTTTCCCTGATATAAGTTGTTTTGGCTTTAATAAGAGACAGTGATTTTACAGCACTGTACCTCTTTTTCTTCCAAAAATGTTTTGCCCGTGTCAGGGGGTACTTGACTAAAAATATATTTTTAAGGGGGTACATCACTGAAAAAAGTTTGAGAACCACTGATCTAGAGGATATCTTGACTAGAATTTGCTCAGTTCTACTGCAGAGGAGTAATCATAATGTTTCAAGAGGTGCTTTTATGGATGCCAGGTGGAAGTTTGGTATAGCTTGTGGTGTGAGACTTAAAGTTAAAGTCCTGTAAAGGCAAGGGGCATCAAATCTGCCTCCAGTCTCTGGTAGGTGCAATCAGCTGTTACCACAGCAACCAGATTCCTGCCACAGTTGGAGGTTTCCGATTTGCCTCCGGTGTCCGTTGAGTATAACTACAGCTGTGACCAACACTCTCCCAGTCAGGTAGAGAGCAACACCTACATCTGGTGGCCATCAAGTAAAATTGCAGTTACAGCTGGATTTTCCTCATTGCATACCGGCACTCGGTTCCATCTGGTGGTCACTAGTGAGAATTGCAGTTCCAACCAAGGAAATTTCCTACTTTGATTCAATCATTTAGGTCATTAACACAGGCAGATAATTCCATCACCTATGATCAAAGGGCATAACTTTTGCTGAAAGTTGAAGTTATTGATCATTCATTACCACTTTTGCTATAAAATTTAAGCGTTTTGCTGGGTTTTATTGTGTGAAGCATGTTTGGTCTGACTCATAAAACTAACTTAGTTGTCTAACTTTGTAGGCCCAGCTAGAAGGTAAGTGATCCATAGTGAGCACCACTAACATTCATTTGAAGCTAGAAATAGTGCTTGAATGTTTTAGTTTGCTTATTTCTTGTTTTTTCAACTTTTTCTCTAGAAACAAAAAAAATATTTTGTTTTAGTCTGTTTGCGTTGCTGCTAATTTCTTTTAGTGGTGGTTCGTAGCTAAACAGTTTTGTTTGTTTGCATTGTCATTGTATTGCCATTGTGCATTTTGCCCAAAGATGGAGAAAACATCCCAGACTGCAGGTGGAGATGTGGGTATGTTGGAGGACCCCATAGGAACTCAGGCACAAGAGGCGATTGGGTCATTGATTCTGTTATCCCCAGAGGAGCGTAATTTCTCAATGATTATAGCATTGAGCAATGTGAAGCAAGGATTCAGGAGTTGCTGCAATTCATTAAAAACCCACCAAAAGACAGACGGGTCGCAGATGTGTTAGGACAGCTCACTCTGTTGTATCAGTGAAGGTTAATGTTGGAAATTGACCAGTGTGTTAAACTGCAGTTCGAGCTGAATGATACTTTGCAGAGGTGAACTAACAGAAGTTGGAAATAGGTTGGAGACAATTGAGTGTAGCCAGGCCACTCCCCCATCCTTGGAAGAATGGGGGGGCGAAAAGAAACCCACCTCACAGGTTGAAACCTTTGAAGGTGAGCCATACCTGCGATACCCTGAGAGAACCTGCAGGTCAGATCTGGAGGAAGTAGAAGCTGCTCTCCAGAGATTACCTTTCCAGGCTCATGGGGTTCCCCATACATCCACTGAGTCCAGAACAGGTGTAAATAGTCAGACTAAGTTAAGTGGTGCGGTGCCCCACCCCACTGTAGTCAGCAGCCATAAACAATACCTGGCTGTGGATCCAGTAGGACTAAATAGTTCAAGGTTTAGAGGTGAGCAGCCTTCAAACTTGACCAGCAGTACGGTCCTCTACGATCCCTCACCTCCGCCAAGGCGACAGGAGAGCCGCCCCTGGGATTCAGGTGGTTCATACCGCCCTCAACCGCTGCCCAGGACCCAAGTCCGGGGAGCACAGACCCTACCGTTGTACCCTGAGCAGCCTCCATTGCCTCCTCCGAGGATGAGGCGTGATGCACTGACACACCCTGAGTGCAGCCGGAGTGAACTCTTTGGTGATGACTCAGATGGGCCGGCCCCAATCCCTGAGAGTGGATTGCGCACCCGCCAGCTTGAGTCTCTTGCCAAAGACATAGAGCGTTTCGACCCTAATAATGCAGAGTCAAACATTGATGATTATCTTAGGGAAGCTGAAAGCAGTCTTTTAGATTTGTACTGCCCATCAGAACGGGAAAAATTGAAGCTCATCTGGAAGACAACATCCAGGAGCGTCCATGTTTTCATGGAGAGCCTGCCCCCTGCAGTACGAGACCGTTATTCAACCCTCTGCGAAGCTTTAAGGGAAGAGTATTCTCTGTACACGGACCGGGCCTCCGCAACACTTTTTGCTTTCGCTATCCAGCAAAAGAAAAGCGAAGCACCCAGGGAGCATTACCGGAGCTTGAAAGCCGCTTACTTCAAAGGACACAATGCTCCCGGCATTGAGGGGGAACATGCTTTTAAATCCCTGTTCCTCCACAACCTTCATGAAACTGTGCGATACGATGTTACTATGTATTGCAGAACAAAGACCCTTAGCATGCAGGAGATCCGGAAATATGCTCAGATGGCGTGGGAGACACGTGCTCGCCCGACCAAGGGATCAGAGGGCGAGGCTAGGATTTTACAGATACAGACATAAAGGAACAGCCTTGCGTTGGAAGGTCAGGCAATGCCTTCAACAGGAACCCATGTTAAGAACCGGTTCAGGGAACAACGTAGGTTTGGTCAGCAGGACCGGGGGGTTGGTACTGAATACCAACCACAGTCAAAGTTGCCGGACCACTTCCGGTCGAACAGACGCCCTGACGCACACGTGAGGCCTAAAGGTAAAACTGATGGAAAAGGGTGGAACCAACACGCAGAAGGGATTATGGGGAAAGAGATAGAGGATGCCTTATGCAAGATGGTGACAGAAGCGGTGCGTCAGGCCACCACACCACCACAACCCTTGAAACAGGAGGCCGACCCTCCATTTAAACCAGTCCCGAAATTCCTGACAGCATGACTAGGCGTGGACCCAGTCTGCACAGCCACCAGAGTCTACCTGATCGGATGGGGAGACAAACCTGGGAAACTCCAAGAACCCCTTGGGACCTCTCCAGGAGAAACACCACAAACCATCTTTCCAAGGTTCTCAGGTAAACTGAACCATAATGAACATGCATGTCGTCTATACTGTCTGATCATTATAGGAGGACATTTCCAACTGAGTTTCCATTTTAAAACTGGATCAGAGATCAGCCTGATGTGCTCAGTCTTGTTTGAGGAGGTGAGTAGAGCCATGCTCTCCCTCAGTGAACCATTTCGGGCCGAAGCTTGTGATGTAAGCATCACCAGTCACACCCAGACCGATCATGCATCACTAGTTGGGTGGAGCTGGACATCACACTCAAAGACATGACTCTGGTGCACCTCATCTATATGTGCACATTGAACAAAGACCTTTTTCTTGGTTGCCAGGACCTGTTGGACAGGCTGGCCCCGCTCATTGACTGCCACCATGACCAACTCTGGGTCCAGGTGGAAGTGCCAAAACCACTGGGTGCAAGCAGCAAACCATCGTTTCTGACCAACCAGGTCACCAGCTTAGAGGAGCCCAAAGAACCTCTCAGGCCCTCGTCAGAGCCGGTTAGGCGCACCTCTGAGACACAGCTGCACCCAAGCCTCCAGAAAACTCCTCCCAGATGCAGTCATGCATTGCTTTGCTCTTTAAAGAACCCATGTGTGAAAACTTACAACCCCGAGATGGTGGAAGATGTACACCTGGAAACCATGTTCATACCAGAAGTGCTTCTAGCATTCTGGCTGGAAAAAAAAGTAATAAATAGAGAGCTGTATGACCGCTTGTGCCAAGATACTCTTGTCTTGTGCCACATACTCCTCTTAGCAGACGGGCTCCGCCCTCTCCTCAAGACAGCCAGAGTGTGCACCTCCAGTGTGCAGATTCGCTTAGAACAGCTCCCCCATGCTTTCAGCATTGTTCCAACATACCAAAGGGGGTCACTTTAGCCTACGCCCATTACTCTCCTGTAGGGGGCCATAGGAGCTGCAAAGCCACACTCCACACCCTCCAACAGATGGCGTACTGGCCTCTGTCTCGTGACACCCAGGTCTACATCCAAGGATGCTTAACCTGCTGCCAGTTTCAGCCATCCCAGCCAATCAGTCAACTTCCACTTCAGGGAAGGGGGTTACATTACTTTGGTTCCACCTTCAGACCAACCGGGTCGAACAAGTTCCAAAATTAGCAGGAGGTAACAAATTCCTCCTAACTGTGACATGCAGCTTCATTAAGTGGGTTGGATGTTGTCAGTACCAAATGACACTGTCATCCCAGTTTCTGCTCCTCATGCAAACCAGTTTAAACCCTACAACAGACTCTCCTCCACAGGAACAGGATTCGCCTCTGGACAGGAGGAAGGAGAGATTAGTGCATAGGGTCAGCCAGATAGGTGCATGTTTAAAATAAACCTACACTAACATGCACTAACCACTAACAACTCCACCCATAAAACTCCCTTCTATAATCAGGATTTCTCTGTTGCAGGATGGAGGTCATCTGGATGATTGGCATTCTTGTTGGCTCAACACTTGCTCTGCCAACCGGTGTAATAGAGATAGGACCCCCAAGCGGCACAGTCCTGCAAGACACCCCCGGGCTCCTTATTACACACTGTAGACTTCATACGCAAAGGGTTTTCCTACGTCTAGACCCGTGGGATGTGTACCGCAAACACATCCGCCTTCCTCCACGGATGGCTGAAGGAAGACCGCAGGGGACTCAAACCCACGACACACAACACCATGCCAAACAAACTACAATCTACATCCACAAACAACTGCAGAAATTCATGGTCGCCGAAGAGGACCTCAGTGGCAGTAAATGCCCAAAGAGATTCCTAGGTGGATTGATAGCCTCAGCTGGGGCACTGGGATCTTTGTTTTCCATTGGCCTTTCAGCAGCAAATTCGGTTAGCCTGAAAACTGTTCAGAGGCACGTCCAAGAATTAGATGAAGAAATGCCAGAAATCCAACAGTGACTCCTCCAACAGAGACTATTGGAAGTACAAACTAAGACCCTCCAGGGCACAGTTCTCACTGTACATTTACACTTCACTCTTATTAACAATACCCTGCATGCACTGCAAACCCTCACAGAAGGGTCAAGAATTGTAAGAGACTTGATGCAAGACCTGATTAGAGAGGTTGGTTCATCGGTGGACAGCCTAACCGAAGGACGGATACCTACTTACCTAGTTCTGCTGGATTTAGAAGAGAAAATCCTAAAGTCCACCACAACCGATACCTTCCAACCTCCACAAACACACCTATCTTATAGCTTAGGCAGCGCAATTACAATTTTCGTCAATCCACTTCAATTCACTTTCGTCAATCCACAACTTATCAATCCAGATAAGAGATTGTTAGATATATATTGTTGGAAGATTTGTACATGAATTACCATTGCTTAGTTTAAAAAGATTCTTTATCCTTATGATTTACAATTAAAAGACATTTCCATTTATTTAGTTTGGTGAACTTTGATAGAAGTGGTTTGAATACTTTTCACATTTATTTTCGAAGTACTTTTATGAACTATTAACAGAATTGTCATCTTGCCTAAAGAGTTGCATTTGGGTGGTTGCTATGCAGACTGAGCAGGAACCTGTGTGTGTGCAGATGAGTTCTGGGAAGAGTACAATTTGCACCCCAGCCAATCTTCGTGTCCTTGAATGCCAGATGTGGACGTGTGTGCTGTATCAGTATCTGGACAGAACCAGTTTTAATCAGTAGGACTTGTATTTGTGAAACTCTGTGTAGCCACCCCCACGATGCTGTAACATGAGTTTTCTTTTCCTTTCTTTAATAAAAGGCTGTGACACAGGGCAGCTCCTCTGAGAGAATTGACTGTCTCTCCCTGGCCAGCCAAAGATAACTTTGACTCGCTTCTGTCTTCATTGCATACCTTCTCTGAATTTATCAGTGTGTCTAATTCTGACAATATATACTACCGCAATCCCCCAGAGAAAAGAGCATAGAAGAGCCCCAGGGGAACCACCCAGCAGTCACAGTGCAGAAGCCCCAGGGAGCTGCAGCGACGAGCCCACAGGCCTCGCCAGCAGCCATCTATGCCAGGGCAGGTCCAGCCATGGACCCAGAGATATGAGACCCTGGGGCACATCATCTATGCCAGAGCAGGTCCAGCCATGGACCCAGAGACATGAGACCCTGGGGCACATCACCCCCAAAGTAGAGGCCCGACAGAGCCAGGGTCCCAGGCCTGGCAAGTAGCCACCAGGAGAGAGCCAGCACACACCAAAGCACCCAGCGCCAGACATCGAGGAACACCAGCCCAAACTAGTGCCGGCACCACTGAAACCCAAACGACCATGGCAATGACCCCAACCCCCCGCTTCGACCCTAGCCCCCAACTTCCCCTATCCCCATCTGGAAAGAGGACCATGAACAAAAGAGGGGTCAACCTGGCCCAAACAAGCCCGCCAACCAGAGCCGTCCCAGGACGAAACAGTCCCAACCCCCCCATAAATTCCAATCTCAACCCCATAAGCCGCCCACCCCTATGAACCCCAACATGAATTTCCCAACAGGGCCACCCCCAACCAGGACACAGATATCGAACACATGCTCCTGAACCCAAATGCCATGAATCCCCTCCCCACAGGGGCACACCCCCACAGATGAGCTCCACTCCCAAAAAGCAGATGAACACAGGTCCACACAGTGCAAGCTCTACATACAGGCCCGCTCCAAGCACCCCCCACACGAACCCCCCGACCCCACACCAAGACGGGACAAACTCACTCGGCAAGAGGCCTCCAGCATGCCCCCCAACCACACAAACACACTACATCACCGCCACTGCAATGACAACCCAGGGGGAAAAAACACAAACCAGCTCAGCTCCACCATCACTGTTCAGCCAATCCCAAATGCCGGGACCACAAATCCAAAAAGGGACACAGCCCCCTCCCCACCACATGCTGCAACCCCTGTGCACCACCCTCCAGCCTGCACGAATTTGCATTTCTTGCAGGACTTGCAAAGACTGTGAGCCCTGTAGCAAAGGCACTTGATATTCTTCGGGAGAAAAACCAGTGAACAGAGGGGGTTTTGGGTTTTCCATCATAATTCTACCAAGGATCGAGCTCCAGCAACTTCAAGTCGCTTCCAAGTTCTGTCAGCCTTTGATAGGTGCACTTCTTTCAGGCCTTGAAAAATGCTTGCAGCTCTAGAGCTGATGGCCACAGCCATTCTAGTTCCCAGATTTAAGACCTCATGGACAAGTGACAAAAATCTACAAACTTAGTAAATGTCTCATTTCTCAACTTCAATTTAATCGGGGAAATTTTTTGTGGAGACAGTGAGATGGGGTTGAAATTACATTTTAATGACACACAAACAACAATATCCAAAACACAATTACAAACTGTCATATAAGCTAAATTGTACTGATCTTTTTTTTTTTTTTTTCCACAGGCCTTGAAAATATCAGAAGCCACTTAGCCTGTCAGACCAAGGATCAGGTCAGTGAGGGCTCCTAACAATCTGCGGAAGGACTTCATTTCCTCCTTGAAGAAGACAGGGCCCCCCTTAAAATGACCCAGCAGTTGGGGTTCTCCGATCATCGCTCTCCTTGTTCGGGCCTGTAAGTTTTGGTGGACGGCCTTTTTTTGGTAGGTTTCCAGTTGTGCCATACTCTTTCCATTTCCAGATGATGGATTAAAAAGGCTTTTTTGAGATGTTCAATGTTGGGAAATCTTTCATAGCCTGAAGCCTGATTTAAACGTCTCCCCTGTGTTTCTTTGACTTCATGATGCTGTTTTTCTCCCCAATATTCTCTTAAAACCCAAACCTCTGGGCCGTCACAGAGCAGCTGTATTTGTACTGAGATTAGATCACTGTCGGGGTTCCTTCTAGTTGCCCATGTGGTGGGCCTGGACCCCTCAACTTGACTCCAAAAAGTGGAAAAAAAATCAAGAGGGCATGTCAGCATCTGAAGGTTGAGCTTTTTTTTTACACACTCCCAAAACTGAAGTGCAGAGTAGCAGAAAAAAGAGAAGAAAAAAATTTTATATATAATAATTTTACAAACCCCCCTTATCTTTCTCTTAGTGCTGCCCATCAAAATACCTCCTCTGTAAGCAGGCCAGACTGACACCAAAAACAGAGCCAGAAACTTTTATAAACCCTAAGCCCACCCAACCAATCAGATCAGCCAAAATTTAATCATTTTTTTTACTATGCAGAAAAACAAAACTTTAAGACCCCAAAAAAAAAAAACAATATAAATTTTTTCTTTTTATTCTGAAGCTCTTGGTTTCCTGGTTTAAAAAAAAATTACCCCTTAAATTTTTTTGGCGGAAGAGTACTGACTTCCTTTATTAACAGAACGAAGCGTTACACCCACTTTTACTCAAGCTGCCACAGGCACCAGGACAACACTACATGAGTGAGTACAAACTTATATCGTTATGTTTAAATGTGAATGTATGAGTACCAATTTCTACGTGTGCCTCCAAGTGTGCACCCTTGGTCGCCACGGATTACAAGAAGGAAAGATGAATGTGTAAAGCGATCTGGCTGTAGCTGTCATATACTGCGAGGGACATGTAGTTGAATGGGTGTGTAGGCACATGCATTGCGATGTGTGGGTGTGAACAGGTGTGTGCATTCTATCAACGGAAGGGACAGAACTGCTCCGTCACAATCACACACAGGTGGACTCTATGTAGTCATTAGCAATCATCAGGCAACTTCTGAAGGCAACTGGTTGCACTCAGAAGTTCATTGTTCAGCACGTCATTGTTTACTGTCAGGATCTGCCAGTTTTGGCTTTGTTTTGGTTTTGCTGTGAAGTATTTTTTCCTTATGCTGTGATTCTTAGTTTGGTTATAGTTTCTGTCATTTATTCTTTATGCTTTCTTCCTATTTATTATTCACCCACTCATTAGGTTATTTATGTCCTTCTGTTCTTCTGTGTTCTAACTTTCCTTCACTCATGCCCTTTAGTAGTTCCTCCCTTTGTCCTTGGGTCCCCTTCAGTTATTGTTTACTCTCATGTTTATTTCCCTTAGTTAGTAGGTCATTCTCCCCTCGTTGTTTGGTCCCTTTGGTTATTATTGTTATCATTATTATTATTAGTACAGTTCTCTTTGTTTATTTTCCTTCTTTGGTTTTTCTAGTTTAGTTTCTCGGTTAGTGTTTCTGTGATTGTTTACTGTTAGTTAGGTTTATTTATTCTTGCTGCATTAGTTATTTTTCCCCTTTGGCCTTAGACCCCTTTGTTGTTGTTACCCTGTTGGTTATTTCCCAGAGTCTAGCTTTTCCCCATGTTCTCTGGTTTAGTTCTTCCTAGAGTTTATTTCTATTTTTCCTTACTAGGTTTATTACCCTCAGGTTTGTTTTCATTTGTAGGTTATGTCTAGTTTAGTTTCCCCCATGCCTCAGTCTCACATCACACTTACATGTGCAATGACCAATAAAGATGATGATTATTATTATTATTAGTTACCATAGCAACCTATTTCCTCAGTTCCCTTCACCTGGCCTGCGCACCTGTTACCACTTCCATCTGATTACCTGCCTTCCTCACTCATTGGTCCACACTCCAACTCCCTCTGTTTATTAACTGGTGTGTTTGCTACACTCCTCGCTGGTTCTAATGTCCTGTCTCTCCTCGAGCTCCTCGTATTTTCCTGCTATTGTGCTAATGTAGTATTTGTCCCCAACGAACCTGTAAGTGCTGAACTACGAGCCTTATTAAAGCTTATCTACTTTGCAACATGCTGAGCCCTAGTCCCTGTTTGCATTTTGGTCCAAAACTACCTCAGACCGTGACAGTTTACCACTTTGTGTTGGTCTGTTAAATAAAATTCCAATAAAATATATTTATGTTTGTGGTTGTAATGTGACAATATGTGGAAAAGTTCAAGGGATATGAATACTTTTACAAGCCATTGGATGTATATAGACTACCGGTCAAAAGTTTTTGGAACGCCTTTCTCATTTACTTGTTTTCTTTACTTTTATGACTATTTCCATTGTACGTAGATTCTCACTGAAGGCATCAAAACTGTGAATGAACACATATGGAATTATGTAACAAACGAACAATTGTAAAAGAACTTTAAATATGTTTTATATGTTATATTCCTAAACTAGCCGCCCTTTGCTGTGATGACTGAAATATTAAGCTTTGACCGTCTCTCAATGAACCTCTGGGAAGTTCTTTCAAGACTCTTTGACCTCATGAAGTTCACAGAGCAAGAGAGCAAAGCAGTGAGAAAAGCAAAGGGTGTGTATATATATCTATATATATAGATATATACACAGACACACACACTATCGATCAAAGGTTTTGGACACACTTTCTCATTTAATGGAAAGATAGAAATGTAATATAATCATAATAATGATAAAAACCTGTGTAAAACATGTTGAAAGGTTCTTGTCCTGGTCAGATAGCTCAGAAGAACATGAATCCAGTTAGTTTGAGACAAGCTGCTGCTGTTCGTTGTAGAAAAAACATTTACGTTTAAGCAAATATTCAGAATCAGCTTTATTGCCAAGTTTGGTCACACAAACAAGGAATGAGACTCTGGTACGATTTTCTTTTATAATATTAATATTTTTTAATTAAATATTCACCAAATTTATCCCAGAAATGAACCATTTATTTGTGGTTTGTAACAAAATGCTCATTATTTCTCCAGTTTTAGTTTTATGTTGACCTCTCCAGGCCACCATAGAAATGTGATGAAAGTAAAACAGGACTAATGTGTTCAAGGCTGAATGAAGCTTGAGGTGAACAGAACCTGATATAAAACCTGGTTCTGTTCAGGAATTCCACTCAGATACAGAGAAATAGATTTTATTTATCTAGAATCAACCAGAAGCCAAACAGCTTCATAAATATCTGATAACAGTGGCGTAAAAATTTTAAATATTTCTACATTAAGCTGCGGTTTATTGTGACCTGACTGGACCTCCTTCTCCTGCATTGTAATAAGCTGGTGCCAGATTTACAGAGGCAGAGACTGACCCAACAGGACTTTGATTCTACTCCTCCAGGGAGGCAGAAAAGAAGTTCTTCTCATTTTGCATCTGCTGCCGGAAGATTTCATTAGCCCGTGTGATCTGATCGGGCGTCTTCAGGTACTTGTTGAGCAGAACCTTGTAGTGCTTTTCTGGATTCCCATGCATGTTGTTCTTCTTCCAGATGAAGTATGCGTTGCAGTAATTCTCCTTGAGCTGGTTGGCGATCCACATCCAGAGCCTGGAGCACGGAAGCAAACTCACAGCGAAGAAAATGGGCTTCTCCTTCTCCATGATGGCTTTGTAATCAGCAAGGTACTTCTCCATGGCAGGGATGGGTTTGATGTCTGGCAGGGCCTGTGAAAGTAACAAGTTCTGCATCAGGTATGAGCCTGCTGACATGTTTCACGTGTAAAAACCTTATAATCACCACTTTAACTGTTAGTCTATGCTCATATTCTTACGTTCAGGTTGAACTGTTTCAGCATCATTTCTGCAAACTGCTTGTAGCTCTGGTATCTGTTCTCCATGAAGGTCCGCAGGTCGTCAGGACTCTTGACTTTTTGCGCCATCTCCCTCAGCATATCTGTCACCTTCAGCACGTAGTTGATGTCCTGGACCATGAAGCTGACGTAGTTGTCTGCCTGCAGGTCACCGAACTGCATGTGCTGCAGAAACGGCACCATCAGCGTCTGCTCAGCCACGTCCTGATTGTTGGTCCACAGAGAATCATAGACGTCCTGAACTTTTCCTGTGGACCAAAACAGTCCGGATCAGACAACAGTTTGTTACACCTGAACAGCAAAAACACCTGTTACACGTTCCTACTCCCTACTCAGGAGTTTTACTTTAGACAATTTATTTTAACCACATTCTGCAAAATCAAAACAGTAAAGCAGAAAGGAGCAGGTTTGAGATATGTGGCTGAGTCTGAATCTCCTGCTGATATGAAACTAAAATTTCTGTTGAGAATAAAGGATATTTAAAAAACATTTCTGTTGTATCAAATGTCTTTTATGATCTGGTGGCCTACTTCGTGCATGCTGACTTACTTTCTGCGCTAGAAACAACAGTGGAGCCATTTCTCTGTTTTCTATGACAGAGTATTAGAGCTAATGTCGGAGAATATTCTAGTTTTAATATCAGAAATTTATGCCTATATTCATTGAAAATTCTTGTTTTTTTATGCAAATTTACAAGTTTGAACTGAGAGAATATCCCAGTTTTTTTTTGTATATATATGTGAAATAAATCTAGAAAGTTCTTTTGTTTTTTGGCAGAAATGTACTCCTCTGTGGCCACATTGTTTTTTTCTTTTATTTACAGTAGCTCTAGCAGTCTGTTTTCTTTTGTTTTCAGCAGAAAATTTCATAGACAAACAGTCAACATACCAGGAACATCCATAGGTTCTGCTGGGAGGCCACAGCAGGCAGACAGAAGGCCCACAGCCAACCAGCCCGCTTTAAACCAGAACATCTTTTCTGTAAATGTTAGAAACAGAAATGGTCACCATGGTGACGTCATTGAAAGAGAAATAACAGATGTCTGCAGAGTTTAACAGAAATAAAAGCAACATGTTTAAAATGCAATCGATTCAGTTTTTTCACCGGTTGGACCAGTTCTCCGGACTTTCTGACATTTTCTCTTAGTTTTCTTGGACTTCGACTGCTTTTTCACTCAATTCAGTCCTGACTCCAAACTTTGCAGCAGATGAAAGTCTTGTCTTTAATGGAATCAGGAAGAAATCCATTTAAACCTGAACCAGAACTGGATAGCAGCAGTTCTCTGCTGTGGGAAATCCATTATCGGAGCTAAAATCCATTTTTCTGGGTTTTCTTTGACTCTACTTCAGAAATGAGAACAACTTGTGTCTTTGTGACCAGACACCAGCAGTACAGAGTACTGTCCAGAGAAAAACTGTGAAAGACCTTCACAACTGTTGATCCAGACCAGTTTCAATTGTTCCAGGAAAGTCTGGATCAGGAGACTAGTCTGTATCATCCAACATCATCCAACTGTTGCCAACTCTTTCATGTTATTAATAAATGCTCTTGTTACATAGTCAATAATCTGAAATACAGAGATGTTACCTGAGTCCATCATTCAGTGCCTGATGCCTACACTTGCTGTTGGATGTTGCAGTGTTTTTACACGTCGGAAATCGTCCTTATAAAGGAGCAGTCAGGGTGGAGCCGGGCATATTTCTAATCATCATTTGATGGCCGTACAGCTGCTGGTTCCTGTGGTTGAGTCAAATATTGACCAACGTCTTTGGCCAGGATGTTGACATGTGACATTTTTTCCCGTTATTACCAAACGCGTTCAGAAAAAAGGATATTGCATTATTTCTCTTCTCATCAGATGGAGATAGATGCAATGAAGGGCAAAAAGAGGAATTCACAACATGAGGTCAGATTAGTGATGGTGCGTTATAAGATGGCCAGGTTATAAATGTGTTTGCTGGAAACCAAAACTGTTTTATGTTTATCTTAAATCATAATGAATAATGGAGCAGCAGAGCCAGCCGAACTGAAGAGGGTTTGGGTTAGGCTCTGATAACAGCAGAACATCTCCACTTTCTCTGTAAAGCATTTCAGATGAAAGTAAAGACATAAAACAGGAGATAATAAATGATTCAAATGGAACTTGCTGCTGAGAGACAACTGAGTTAAGTTGGTGGAGCAGTTGTCCCATATTTATGCATATTGGTCTCCTTTGGTCCAGCTGTGATAGACTCCACCCAGCCACCGAGTGACCGGTGCAGCCAGGACCCCCGGGACCCTGTGGGGGTCAGGTGGGTATAGAAAATAAATGATGGTAAAGAGTTTACATATCAGTATTTGATTCATGTTGGCATCGAATATCCACCAGCATTTTTTTTTTGCTCAAGATAAAGATGACCTTCAGATGCTCCAACACCAGATGATCAAAGGATTTAATGAACACAGACGTCAGGGTGACAGGTCTGTAGTCATTTAACACCATGATGGTGGGCTTCCTGGGGACCGGTATGATGGTGGAGCGTTTGAAGCAGGTCCAGAGACTTGGAGATCTGAGTGAAGATGGAGCCCAGTTGGTCAACACAGGGTCTAAGGTATGAGGGAAGGACATTGTCTGGTCCTGGAGGTTTCCTGGTCTGAGAGTGAAATTCAATTCAATTCAGTTTATTTATATAACGCCAAATCACAACACACGTCGTCTCAAGGCACTTCACAAAAAGTCAGGTACATACATTCCCCAATTAATCCAAAATCATTGAACAGTGCAGTCAGATTTAGGGTAATTTATTCAAAAATGGATAAAAAATTTTTTTCTATCTAAGAAAAGGAAAAACCCAGCAGATTGCATCCAGTCAGTGACTTGCAGCATTCACCCCTCCTGGATGAGGAAAGTAGAGACAGTGGACAGTCCAGGGCGTTGACTTGGCAGCAAATCCCTCATACTGAGAAAATGCATGTAGCGACAGTGGAGAGGAAAAAACTCTTTTTAACAGGGAAAGAAACCCCCAGCAGAACCAGGGCTCATTGTGAGCGGCCATTCCCACGAACCGACGGGGGTTAGAGAGAACAGAGCAGAGGACACAAAGAGAAAAAAGAAGCACTGATTCTAGGAAGTACCTTTCTATGGGGAAGGAAAAGTTAAATGTTAAAATGGATGTAGCCCTTTAGTCGTTTCACCTAGAAGGGGAAAGGGAAACCAGATAAAACTTAAAGCCAGTTTTTTCAAGGTTAGAGTCTGAAAGAAGAAACATAGAGTTAGTCACAAGAAAAAGTCAGTCAGTAGCCATGTCTAGGAGAAGAAAAAGGGGTTAAAAAAAGAAAGAAAAGGGCCATGTGGATCATCGGTAGAGGGTGAGCATTTAAGTTTTTTGCCAGCAGAAGCTCGGACGATGCCCCTCCCAAAAAGGGTTTACAGGTAGAAACAGAGTCAGGCCCCAGGTGTAGCTTCTAGGGGAAGAGAAAAAGAGAAAAAAAGAACAAATTTAAAAAGCTGAAATAACAGCCCAAAAAACACAAAACGAAGAGTAGCGGAGAAAGAAAAGGGGCCGAAAAGAGGGGTGAAAGTGGTCATTATGTTCCCCCCCGGGGCACCCTAAGCCTATAGCAGAAAATAACTACAGAGATTAGCTCAGGAAAAACCTAAGCCCACTCTAACTATAAGATTTATCAAAAAGGAAATTTTTAAACCCGGGCCCTTAAAAAAGTAGACAGTTTGTCCATCTAGAGCCCACTGATGGCCATTGTTATACTAAAAACCCACAACGATTGGGATACCCCCTCTCTGTCAGATTGACCATAACCTTTGGGGAAAAGAGGAGGGGGTCATACAGGGAGCAGAATGGAGGGTGGGGTTTGCCCCCAAACCCGTAACTGAACATTTTTAGGCTAAAACCTGACTCCCCCTTTTACTCCATCAACCCAAGGGAGAAAGAAGACGGAGCTAAAATAAGGAAGATTAGCCTAGGATAACCTAAGCCACTCTAAACTATAAAGCTTTAAAAAAAAAGGAAAGTTTTAAGCTAGCCTCTAAAAGTAGACAGGATGTCCGCCCAACGGGACTAAAACTGGGGGGGAGGGTTTCCACAGGGGGGAGGACCTGATAATTCAATGCAAGTTTATTTATATAGCGCCAAAATTCACAACACATTTTGTCTCAAAAGGCACTTTCACAAAATTCAGGTACATACATTCCAATTAATCTTAATTATTGAACAGGGCAGCCCAGATTCTGTTTTTAATTCAAATTTTGGATTAAAAAGTTTTTTAGTCAAGGAAAAGGGAAAACCCAGCAGATTGCATCCAGTCAGTGACTTGCAGGCATTCACTCCTCCTGAATGAGCATGTAGAGACGGGGGACAGTCACTGGCGTTGACTTTGCAGCCAATCCCCATACTGAGCATGATTGTAGGGGACAGGTGGAGAGGAAAAAACTCCCTTTTAACAGGAAGAAAAAACCTCCAGCAGAAACCAGGCTCAGTGTTTAAAAGCGGCCATCTGCCACGGCCCGACTGGGGGTTAGAGAGAACAGAGCAGAGACACAAAAAGAGAAACAAAGAAGCACTGATCCAGGAGCCCTTTTTCTATGGGAAAAGGAAAATTTTTGTAAATTTTTAAGGGATTTTAGCTCCCTTTTAGTCGTTTCACCTAGAAAAAAAAGAACAGATAAACTCTGAGCCTTTTTCAATGTTAGAGTCTGAAAGGAGGCAAAAGAGTTAGTTACAGAAAGCTCCGTCAGTAGCTATGTCTAGGAGAGAGAAAAAGGGGAAACACTGAAAGACAGGGCCATGTGGATCATCGGTAGAGGGGAGCATTAAGTTTTTTTGGCAGCAGAAGCTCGGATGATGCCCCTCTCCAGAAAGGTGTTACAGGTAGACACAAAAGTCAGGGCCGGTGTAGCTTCTAGGAAGAAGAAGAGAGAGAAAAAATTTAAAAAAGCTGAAATAACAGCAAATAATACAAAATTGAAGAGTAGTGTGAAAAAGTAGCGAAGAGGGTGAAAAGTGGTCATTTTTTGTTCTTCCAGCAGCCTAAGCCTATAGCAGCATAACTACAGAGATAGCTCGGGAAAAAACCTAAGCCACTCTAAACTATAAGCTTTTATCAAAAAGGGGAAAGTTTTTTAAGCCTAGCCTTTTAAAAGTAGACAGGGTTTTGCCCCCCCCTCACGGGTTAAAATGGGAGTTGGTTTCCACAGGAGAGGAGCCTGATAAACTAAAGGATCTGCCTCCTTTTTTAAAACTTCTAGAGACTTTGGAACCACCAGTTAAAAACCTGCAGTTTTGAGAACGAATTTGCTCTGTTAGGAACATATGGAAAAACAATCAAGCTCTCTGATGTATGATGGAGCTAAATAATTAAGGGTTTATATGTGAGGAGGAGAATTTTAAATTCTTTTCTGGATTTAACAGGGAGCCAATGAAGGGGGAAGTAAAGTAGGGAGGAAATATGATCTCTTTTTTAAATTTTTCACGGGAACCCCTTGCTGCCAGTTTTTAAATCAGCTGAAGGCTTTTAAACGTTTTTGGGGAACTTTGATAGTAAAAAAATTTTACAATAGTCCAGCCTTGAAGTAAACAAAGGCATGGACTTTTTTTCAGCATCAATCCTGGACAGGATATTTCTAATTTTTGGCAATGTTTCGGAGATGAAAGAAAGGGAAAATCCTGGAAACCGGTTTAAAATTGGGGTTTTAAAATTGACATTTTCCTGGTCAAAAAAAAAACCCCAAAGGGTTTTTTTCCCTTTATTTAAAGAGGTCAATTTTAATGCCATTCCCGGGTTTTAAGTGATTGACTAAGCAGTTTTTTTTTTAAAAGGACTACGGTCCAAAAGACGAAAAATTTCTGTTTGTCTGAATTTAGAAGCAGAAAATTTTTTAAAGTCATCCAAGTTTTTTTATGTCTTAAAGACATGCTTGTAGTTCTATTAAAAAATGGTTGGGCTCATCAGGATTTTGGATAAGTAAAGCTGAGTGTCATCAGCGTAACAGTGAAAATTTATTCTATGCTGCCTGATAATTTTAAACCTATTGGGGAAGCATATAATATTAAAGAGAATTGGCCCAAGTACTGAAACCCCTGTGGTACTCCACAATTAACCCCGGGGGGATTTTAAAGATGATTTATCTTTTACATGTTTTTAAAAAAACGGAATCTGTTCAGACAAAAATTTTTTTAAACCAGCCGTGGGCTGTTCCCCCTGATCCCTACAGCATTTTCCAGCCTTTTCTAAGAGAATATTATGGATCGACTGTATCAAATGCAGCACTGAGATCTAACAGAACCAGTACAGGACAAAAGCCCATTATCTGAGGCCATAAGAATATCATTAGTGACTTTCCAGCAGAGCTGTTTCAGTGCCTATGATGAGCTCTGAAACCTGACTAAAACTCTTCAAAAACAGGCATTGCTGTGTAAACCCCAAAACCATTTGATTAGCAAACTATTTTTTCAAAAATTTTAGATAAAAAAAGGAAAGATTGGATATCGGTCTGTAATTTATTAAGTCATCTCGATCAAGCGAAGGTTCTTAAGCAAAGGGTTTTTAATTACAGCTACCTTAAAAGCTTGTGGTACATATCCAATTTACTAAGGATAGATTAAATCATATCTAGAATGGGGCTGGTAATCCAGAGGGAACACTTCCTTAAATTTTTTGGGTTGGGATTGGGTCCAAACATACAAGTTGAAGGGTTTAGATGAAGCTAAATTTTCTGATAACTCAGGAAGCTCCACAAGATCAAAACAGTCCAAACACAGATCGGGTTCTACAGTTACTTCCAATGTTGTCTCACTTGTTGGGATGAAAGTAATCATCTTCAGGAGTATGTCAAAGATTTTTTCTTAATAGAATCAATTTTATTTGGGAAGAACCCCAAAAAAGTCATGACTGCTGAGAGCTAAGGGAATGGATGGCTTAAACAGAGCTATGACTCTGTGTAAGTTTAGCCAACTGTATTCCCAAAAGAAAAAACCAGGATTATTCTTGTTCTCTTTCTTTAAGGATGGAAAAAAAAACTGTTCTAGCTTGGGGTGAAGTGTCTTTTTAAAAACACAGTAGGCTATTTTTTCCAGATTAAGTAGGAATCCTCTAGGTGTGTTAGAGCGCCATTTTCGCTCCAATTTTCTAACAGTGTGCCTTTTAAAGTACGCAGCTCTAATTTAAAACCAGGGGGCCGGGCCTCCTATGAAAAAATTTCCTTTTTTTTCAAGGGGGCCCTGCATTGTCTAATTCACCACGAAAGATAAAGTAACACTATGAACAAGGAATCAATTTGTGAAAGGGGGCAGAAACAAAATTATTGCCCTCCACTGTGTTTTTTTTCTGTGACAATGAGGGAAATTAAAAGTGGAAAACAGATTCTTTAAAAGGGTTGTTACAGAATTGTCGTTTAATAAATTACTATAATGAAATTTTTTCAGGTGTGGAATACTCTGTTAAAATTTTAAACTCAAAGGTTATTAAAAAAAGGGTCAGGACAGGGGACAGGGTTATGAGAAAATATTGTTATGGTTTTTACACCCAAAATGCCATATGTGGGCCCAAGGTCCAGAGAATGAAGACAAAGGTGGGTAGGTTGTTAATGTTTTGAGCCAAAGCCAATTGAGTCTAAGATAGCATTTAAAAGGCTATATTAACTTAAAAGATCTAAAAACCGGGGTGCCTGTTCCGAAGGCTGTCATGGCCACAAACCCATCGAACTCTGCATCCTCTGAGTAAGGATCGGACTTTTTTAAAGTCGGCTGTCTGGAAAGGGCATCAGCCCCCAAATTTAACAAGGGACCAGGCCTGTAAATTTACATCGAAATCAAATTTAAAACCCAAATTTGCGCAACCCAACGCTGCCTGGATAGCTCCCAATTTAGCAGTGGAAAGGTAAAAAAGGGGGGTTGTTTTTGTCAGGACTGTGAAATTGGACCCAAGAGATAACTCCGAAAACTTCTCTGTAAATGCCCATTTAAATGCAAGAAGTTTCCAAAACTTCATGCTACTGTAGTTTTTATAAATTCTTTTCAGCCCCTTTTGAGTCAACGACTCGCATAAGCTAGTTTTTTTTCCCCTTCCCCCGGGACCTGGTGTAGGGAAGGGCACCTAATCCCAGGTTTGCTAGCGTCTGTCTCCAACACCCAAAAAAGGGAAGCCTAAAAGTTTGCCAAAGCCCAGCATGGGGGCACTGGTTGACTTGGTTTTGAGATGATTGAAGGTCCCTAAAACGTTCTGGCGTCCAGGCAGACTGGAACAACTGATTAGCTTTGGCTGGGCTGCGCTCCTTAAGACAGGTATTGACCACCTCATGGAGAGGTCCTGCAGAACCCCAAAAAGGATCTGAGCTCCTTTAATGTACTGGGAGTAGGCCATGTCTTGACTGCACTAATTTAATCTGGATCAGATTCCTTCAGCTGAAACTTGGTGACCCAGAAACTTGACTTCGGACTGGAGAAAGTGACATTTTTCAACTTTGACTTTCAGACCTGTCTCTTGTAATCTTTTAAGAACTGTTTCTTGTCTCTCAAGGTGCTCCTGGAAGGTCTGGGAAAAAACGAGTAGGTCGTCTAGGTATACTGTAACGATCTGAAATACAAGGTCACACATTGTTGCTTGCATTAAACATTGAAAGTTGGCTGGAGCATTGCATAATCCAAAAGGCATTCGCAGATACTCATATAGACCAAAAGGAGTTGTGAAGGCCGTTTTGTGCCTGTCTTTCTCATGGACTGCAACTTGGTGGTAGCCACTCGCCAGGTCGATGCTGGAGAAGAACTTTGCACCGCATAGAGCATCGAGACTCTCATCTATGCGCGGCAGTGGGAAGGCGTCACACCTGGTCTTTGAGTTCAGTTTTCTGTAGTCCACACATAGTCTTAAACTGCCGTCGGGTTTCCGGACTAAGACTATTGGCGTAGCATAAGAGCTGGAGCTCTCCTTAATCACACCTTTCCTTAACAGTTCTGAAATTGTTTTTCTGACCCTTTGTACTGGTTTGGGGGATCCCGCCTATAGTGCTGGGTTTACCGGGTTCCATCTAGTACAGGGATTTCATGTGTAACCCTGTCAGTGTAGCCTAGGTCTTCATCATGCACTGCAAAAACATCAGCAATTTTTTTAAAAACAATATTTTGATCTTCCCCTGCTGCTCAGATGTACCACCTAGGTTTTAACCCGATCAAGCAAGGTCTGTATGTTTTTTTGGGCTCTTTGCTGCTCTTTTGGTTGACAGTAACTTCCTCATGGTTAAAAGATATGCGCTGAAACTGTACTTCATATGGGTCCCCCTTCTATGCACTGACAGGGATTATAAACACCTAGTTTGGCTTTAGCTGGGAGCCACACATCATCTTGTGAAAAGTTTTAGTACTTGGACTGGGAAAAGATGACTATTGGCCGACATTACTGTGGGCAAAAACAATCACTCCACCAGGCAGTGTGTAGCATACCCTCCGAAAGATGGTAAAGACTCGGCTGATGGTTTTAATGTTTATTGCCTTTCCACGATAAGCTCCATAAAAAACCAACGTGAGAACTTGTAAGAAAATAAAGAAAACAACAAATCACATTTCTATAACCACATCCATATATAATATCTGGTAAACAATCACAGCACAAGCTTATATGAATAGTCAGCGGTTACCGTGAAATCATTCAACCCTTGAGCAACAGGCACATACATGCATGAAATTCAATTTTTTAGCAAAACTATAATCAGGAAATATATTTATGAGAATCATGTCACAAAAATGATTTGTTTTCCTCCAAATTAACTTATGAACAATGAGCTGCCCTCTGGTGTACAAAACGAGAAACAGCCAGCACAAAACACAAAGTGGGTTTGCTACATCCCACCAAAATTATGAATGTTAAAACATTCAACGATGTGAAAAGGGAAATAATTTTCCCCAAAAGTGTCATTGTCTTTATATAGCCCACAGCTTAAGAAGCTTCAGACAGCAACACTAACGTCTGCACTGGGGTTCAATTTTTAAAGGGTTTTAGCAAGATGCCACCTTTCATTTAGATTCTTATCTCCTAAAGAGATTTTCCCCTCCTCACAAGTCCATCTTTACCACTGACAGTCTCTATGACTCTTGCAAGTCTCCACTCACCTCTGGGTAAAAGTCTTTCTTTGTCCATTACTATATCACCCCACCATTAGATTTCTCCTCGGTGTTCCCCCGCTCCTTGGTGATGATATTGTGCAGGTACTCTTTTCCCCCTGCTCCAGAACTGTTCTGCAAGAAATTGCACGCGACGCCATCTTTTTGATCCATATAAGTCCTTTTTCGGGAACGTGCCTGGTGGAGGGAGTGCTGTAATGGACTTCATGTTGATCAAAGGATTCGGGGTGAGTGGTTCAAGGCTGTCAGGGCAGTGTAAGTTATCAACAGTGAGAGGTCTACTGTTGACTATGGCCATAGCTTCGTACAATACAGTCTGTAATGAAGCATCACTGAGTCTGTCTTGAGAAAGGGAGACAGTGTAGCGCTCAGGACACTTCTAACAGTCTTTATCTGGCGCTCCCAGACGCCTCCAGTGTGACTGGCACGGGGGGCATTCATGATGAAGTCACACTCTTTCTGTGACAGGAATGTGTTCAGTTTCTCTGTGTCAAGTTCTTGCAGTGCTGTTTCAAATTCATTCTTAGCGCCAACAAAATTGGTGCCCTGATCACACTGAATTTGACAGACTGCACCTCGAAGAACAATAAAGCATCGTAGGGCATTGATGAAAGGGTCAGTGGACATATCTTCTAACATCTCAATGTGAATGGCTCGTGAGCAAAAGCAGGTAAAGAGTAGGCCATATCGCTTATGCTGCTTCCTTCCTTGTGTAGTCATGAAAGGGCCAAAGCAGTCCATTCCACAGTATGTAAAAGGAGGGGAGGGCTCGATACGTTCAATAGATAAGTCACTCATTCTTTGACACTCTGCAGCTCTCCTGAGTTTAGGACAAATCACACACTGAAGGATGTATGATGCTACAGCTCTGCTCATTCCTGGAATCCAATATCCACTGCCTCTGATTTGATTGATTGTAAATCCTTTTCCTTGATGATTCGTCCTTTCATGATTGTGAGCGATTATTAATTTTGTCACATGGTGCTCTTTAGGAATGACAATTGGATGCTTGAAAGAGTCAGTGAGTGACAAGTGGCGAAGTCGTCCTCCCACCTTAAGGAGATCATCTGCGTCGAGAAAAACATCAAGGTGGTGTAATTTGTTGTGACGCTGTAGTTGATTGCTTTTGATCAACAACTTGATTTCTTCTTCATATGTTTGTCTTTGCAGATCTCTGATGATGACATGCTCAGCACTTTCTCTTTCGCTCACTGTAGAAAGGGTGTGTGATGTGACTCTTTTAGCTCTCCAGATCAGACGGGCTACAGCTCTAGTAGCTCGGGACCATGATGAGAACTTGAACAGACGGTCAACAAGACTTTTTATTTCTGTGGTTTTTGCTTGCAGGACTTGTGCCTTTTTTACTTCTGGGTCCCCGATGAAGAGGTCTGGTGCTGCGTCATTTACTGTGGTTATCTCTCTTTGCCAGAGAAACATAGGGCCGGTGAACCAGTTGGATGCAAGAAGTTCATTAACAGTCTTACCTCGAGATGCTCCATCTGCTGGATTCTCATCCGTAGAGACAGAGCGCCACTGCTGGGGATTTGTGGACTGGCGGATTTTCTGGACCCGATTAGCAACAAAGGTGTGAAATCTCCGAGCGTCGTTATTTATGAGCCTAACACCACCTTTGAATCTGTCCAAAAGTATTTTTTCACATCAACAATTCTCAATTCTTCTCTGAGCATATTGCTGATGGAGACTGAGATCACTGCTGCGGTTAATTCGAGTCGTGGTATTGTTGTCACCTTTGTAGGAGCAACAGGAGCCTTTCCTATAACCAGTGCGCAATGAATCTCTCCTTCCTTGTTTTTGCTCTCAGATAAGAGCATGGGTGTATCCACTATTGCCTGAGAAGTAGTGTAATTCAGTTTCAACAACCTTTTCCGAAGTTAGCAGGTAAGTAAAGCGAGATATCTTTACTTTTGGAAGTTGATGAAAATCATGTTTCGAATTTTCTCCCACCGAGGTTTGAGCTTTTCTGGCAGGGGTCATCCCAGCTGGTGCCTTGGTTGCACATTTCTGGAAGAATTCTCTTCCCCTTTAGGACATATGGTGCAAGAAAGCCGAAGGGGGGATCATATATGGAAGCAAAAAGTTGATAATATGCCTCCTACATGTGGCGGGGGGTTTGGGGCTTTAAAGGGGTTGTTGAACCTGAAGGTGTCCCCCCTTTATACTCCATTGGATTCCTAAAACCGCTCCAGTGTGTCACTGAATGTCAAATCCCTTTTTTGGGCTGTGTTCCAAAATTCTGACGGGGAAAAGGCTCTGCAAGACAGCATGGTGAACAAAATTTGGAGACGGGGACCCCCCTTTTTACATATCTACCTTGCTTCCCTTGCCAACTGAATGGCCTTTTTTCCCCCAGTGTCGGTACTCGTTACCCAATCGTCCACATAAAAGTCTTTTGCAACGAATGGGGTCCTGCTGTGAGCGAGTGGCTGTGTTCTTTTGCTAAATATTTTAAGCCCATAGTTTTCCCCACCCAGGGGTGACACCGCCCCAAAAGATGTACTTTCATGCGGTAAATTTTAGGTTGTGTGGTGGTATCTCCGTCCTTCCACCCGAGGAACCTGAGGTAGTTCGGGTTTTTTCTTGGACATGGAATAGGTGGAAATTTTCTTCTATATCACATAGAAGAGCGATGGGATGCTGTCAAAACCGTAGGAGGATGCCTGTTAAGTTATTAAACATGTCTGGCCCTTTGGAGCAAGTGTTCATTTTTTTGTGCCCCAGATTTTTGCAGAGCAATCAAAAAACAACACGTACTTTGTCAGGCTTCTGAGGGTGATATATGCCGTGATGTTGAATATACCACCGTTCACCTTCAGCTCCATCTGTCGGGACCTTTTCCACGTCACCTCTCTGTATGATTTCCTTCATGTATGTTGTGTAATCACTTTTTGTATTTTTCATCTTTTCTGAACTTTCGTCGTTAAATGATAAAGCCTGATTTCAGCGAGCCTTTGTTTCCCCTCAGGTAAAAAGGGCCGTTTTTAAAAGGAATAGGCATTTTTATAGTGTCTTGAGCATTTTTCTTCATACCATCTTTGAGTCTGCTCAAGAACATGAGATCCCTTTTTGGAAACAATTTGCTCGTCCCCATTTGTGTCCTTGAAGTTTTTTATTCCAGTACACTTATCACATCCATGGGGGTTTAATGGAGGGGAGTTCTTTCACTGTGACTCTGTGACACAGACTGGATTGACTTTTTATTTAAAGGGCAGGTGTAGAGCAGCCCCCAGTACTCCACTCTAAGTCTGTGAGGAGGGGTAGGGTTCGTTGTCGTTTCCCCAAATCATTTGTCTGGGTTTCATCGCTCTGGGGGCAGTTTTTACCCCAAGGGAGTCCCCCTTCACAGCTCAGGAGGAGATGGCATCTGATCTGCAATTGCTGCTAAGTGAGGGCCTTGTTCCGCTGTTTGATGGGTGGGAAGTGATCAGGATTCATGGAATACAGTCTTTTGGTAAGAAGGAGGTAGGTCAATGTAAACACCCCCGAAATTAGCCTCTGAAACAGAGTCCCTTCTACTATCTCCCTTTTCATAATCATTCTCTCTTCCCAACAATAGTAGTAAGGTTTCAGTTGTACAGGAAAAAATTTCGTCCTTTCAATTTTAACCCCCCCCCCTTAATTTTCTCTCGATGAAGGTCCTGTGACTCTGGGTGTCCAGCAGTGCGTAGACAAGCTGCTCCTTAGATGGCTGTGTAGCAGAGGAGACCCACACAGGTACAATCATGGATGTGCTGCATGACTGATCTTCTTTAGTGATACAGAGTGGGCTAGCAGTCACAATTTCATTTGCACAGTTTGAAGCTGCGTTCACATTAGCTATAGATTTCTTTCTGTCTATGACTACAAGTCTGTCCCTTTCTTCATGTCTTTTGTAGTTTTCATCATGTAGACAGGTGGGATGCCTTCCTTTACATAGCTCACAAGTGTGACGGTGACGACATTCTTTGGCACTGTGGCCAGGTTTGACACATCCATAACACAGCTTATTATCTTTTATGAACTCTCGTCGTTCCTCAAGGGAAATTTCTTTATAACTTGTACACTTGGGTAGTGGATGCTTGTCATCTTTGCACCACATACAGGGAGGTCTTTCTTTTCCAGTGTTTGACCTTAAATTTTCAGTGTTTTCATTTGTTTGAGTGCTGAAGACACTTACTTTGTTTCCCTTTGTTTCGGTTGTGTGTCTTTTGACATAGGATGAGTTGGATTAGTGCAGAGCATGACGTTATTGGATTGCATGCTATCTCCGCTTCAACTGACACAAATGTGGCAAACACTTTGAAGGTGGGAAAGTCTTCACCTTCCATAAGGGCCATTGAGACCTGGTGGTTCCAGCGTGCTGCTAGCCAATCTGGGACTTTCTGTGTCAGCTTTTGATTCTCTTCACAATCGTTCAATATTTCCAAACCTTTCACATGAGGCATGGCTTGGAAACAGGCATTTAGGAAATCAGAGAAAGCTCTTAATCCTTCAGCATCTTTGTTTTGCACCTTTGGCCATTTTGACAGCTTATCCCTGAAGGCCCTTTGGATGACGAATGGCTGCCCGAAGCGCTGGTTGAGCTTATTCCAGGCATCTTTGTATGCTTCATTGTCGTTTCGGTAAAAGGTGCCTACGATACATTTGTGGGCAGGGCTGCTGACATATTTCTTTAAATAATAAAGTTTGTCAGCTGATGAAATACCTTTTCTGTCTATCAGTGACATGAATGAAGTTCTCCATTCAATGTAGTGGATGGGGTCTCCACTAAACACTGTAGGCATTGGCATGGGAAGTCTGTTGATGGTTATGCTGTCTTGTATTGCTTGGGCTAGGGAGGAGATGTCAGTGGAGGGATTTGGTGGGGCGATAGAAGGGCTTTGGCTATGCACAAAGGGAATAACAGGGTCTTGTCTGATGTATTTACTGTCTAGCTGACAGTAAAGGCCTGGCTGTCAGTTTCATTTCTGATTTCTCTATCATAGCTCTCTAGCCTGACGCGTGCCACCTGTATGTCTCTCTCTGCTTGCAAACGTTCCAACTCTGACTCCATCATTCTTATTCTTTCCTTCTGCTTTCTTTCTTCCTCCATTAGTTTACATTGAATCTCCTTTGCAGCAAGCTCTGCGGCTGCTTCAGCCCTTTTTGCAGCCATGATTGCATGTAACAACTGTGGTGCGGTGCGCTTTTCTCTAAATGCGTCACGCAAGTATGAAAGCAAATCACTGGGTTTAACTGCTTCACCATGATTACGTAGTTTTAACTTCATCTTACGCAGAACCTTTTAGGAGTGACATTATAAAGTCTACCTGGTCTTGTTCCCGTAGACCCCTCAAACTGATAGCCCGCTCAACCTCTTCAATAAACTAATCTACAGAGTGAGGATCCTTAGCCGGGTCACCACTAAATGGCACTATGTGTTTCTCTCTAGGCACATACACGATGGACCTTGTCGGTACATCACCCAAAGAAGCAATACTTGACATGACAGCATCATGTTTTCTACTCAGTTCAGTAATTTGTGACTGTAACTGTGTCACCTGGTTACCACCGTTAGCACTCTCAACAAAAGGAGGTGCAGCAGAATCACCTCCTGCTTGGCTCGTTCCAGGTGTGGATCTGCCCTGTCCTTCCTCATTATCTGACATTTTGGAATGTCTCTGTTGGAGTCACAGTCTCTTAGAGTTGTGATGTCGCTTGGCCTCGTCCTTAGAGGTTGATGTGTAGTTCCTGGCACTTTACCAATTACGCCCCTCTCCTGAAGCTCAACACGTCCGGACTCGGCCCCTCTGGAAGCTCTGTACCACTCACGAACCAGATGAGACTCCTCTTCACCACTACTGTTGTCTTTTAGTTCAAATAAAAATTTGATAATAAATATAAAGAAAATAGCAATTCAACAAGGGCCAAATAAACCTGGAAATCCCACTTCTGACACCAAAGAGAGAGGGCTGGCGGTTATGTGACCAGGTGTAGAAAGATGGGACAGACACCGACAGCTCCCAAAATATAATGTGGGTTTTATTTCCCGACCATCCTCAGAATGGGGACAGCATTAAATTTGGTTTGATTTGGTGTTTTATAAATATGTTGCAAAGAACTATTTAAAAAAAAAACATTCAAGTAGTGCTTTCATCTCAAATCCAAAACTACAGTTTCTCTTTCGTCAGGATCAGAAAATTATCTTTTAACACCGCTTCACAGACCTATTCAAGGCTTCTTTGGAAATACAAAATAAAAACCCAGATAAGAGACAAAAAAACCCAAAATCTACCAAAGACAACAGTAGTGGCCTAATAATGGTACTATAATAAAACAGAAAAAGCACCACTTAATAGTCATTCAACTTACATTTGTGCAAAACCACAGTACATTCTGTTTATACACTGTTTTCTACATTAGCAACTTGAACTCACTTGAAAATGGCTGACAGCAGGCCCACACTGGAGCGGACGCTCGCACAAGGAACCCTGGACAGTCTATCTCCCCTCTGAACAAATGAATTGTACAAAAGTAGGTAAACAAAACAAAATAGTAACCACTCAACCTTTAGTGAAGTTTCCATATAATCTTTGTTAAACACTCACGCCGTCACGTAGCCCTGTACGTTTAAGTGGGAAGAATTCTTTCCTGACCATAAGGTGCCAATCTACAGCAATCTCTGTTTCAATTTAAGAAATTTTTCACTGATATGCCTCGTTATCTTGTCCTTTACGAACCGGAACCAACTGCTGCCGCTCAGTAATGACGTCACGCACGCGACATACACACACAGGAGACACTGCCATACTACCTGAAGCAACAGGACCACGTGCTGGACCCCTTGAAAACTGCACAAGGCAAAAAGAGGGAATAATAGCAACTTCTGTTTAAAAAGTAGTAATTTATTTATTTCACCCGGTTACATTTAAGCTATCACTTTCAGTGTCAACATGAATGTTAAAATCCCCCACTATAATAACTTTATCTGTATTTAACACTAAATCAGATAAAAGGTCTGAAAACTGATCTAAAAATTGAGAGTAAGGGCCTGGTGGACGGTACAAAACAACAAACAGAAGTGGTTTTAGTGCTTTGCAATTTGGATGAGGAAAACTAAGGATTAAATATTCAAAAGAGTTGTAGCTATTGATTGGTCTGGGACTAGTCAATAAATCGGACTGAAAGATGGTTGCTACTCCTCCTCCTCGCCCAGTATTTTGAGGAATGTGAAAATTTAAATAATTAGTAGGAGTTGACTCATTTATAGTAACATAATCCTCTTGCTGCAGCCAGGTTTTTGTGAGGCAAAATAAATCAATCTGATTGTCACAAATCAGGTCACTAACTGATGAGGCCGACCCATATGGCTGGCATAGCCCGGCTCAGGGATGACTGTTAAATACCCGACCTGTCAGTCAGCTCCCTCTGAGAAGCTCTCGTTGAAAGGACCGCAGCATAGTGAGAACCGGAATTGGTACCGGAGACCCACGGTTCCTCCTGGTTTCCCTCTGTACCACTGAGGCCAGATCCATGTCCTGGGCAATCTAAACCGGCTGATAAGCCATGCATCATCATGTACCAGCAGGTCAGTAGGATCTCTGAATAAAACGCTCCCTCCGATGTCTTCCATCCTCCAGCTGAACCAAAGCTGCCATCGTTCCACAATTAGGAGCAACTTTAGCAGCTATTTATGGACATGTGTGATTGTCTCCAGCTTGTCCACCGTAGGAATCATCAAACCTGACTTGTTAGGAGTTAATCTGCTGATCCAATACTATTTTATTCTGAGTGAGAATGAAAGTGTCCCTTAGATGATTCCCACGCATTTTATGCTCCTCAGCGCTCAGATCGATGCACAATTACACCCCCAGGTGACAAAAACAGAAAACCTGTGTTTCCTGACCACGGTCAGGAAACTGAAGCAGGAAAGGTTAACACCTTGCTCTCAATATTCCATTTAAATGCCTCTCACTAATTAGAACTTCCTTGCAATGCCAGGCTATTGAGAATCTCCTTGTAGCTCCTCCCCAGCCTAAAATAAAACTCGATCAGACTATCCCTGTCCATCCAGTTGTTTTGTTCCTCCATATGTTTCGTGCGCACGTTACACCTATGTCGTGGGAATTAATTAGTATTTTGTGGGAACGCTATATATTTTTTTTTCTCATGTCAGTTCCCAGGCGTAGTACATTTCAGTGGATTTAGGTAGGTTTTAGTTTTTTGTAGTTTATTATTGTCAACTGAAAACGTTTGCTTGGCTTACGCACATTTTCACGGCAGGTCAAAGGTTTGCGTGGATTTATGCACACTTTCTCGCAACGTTGATTTTTGTACGTGCCAAGTTGTGCGTAAAACATTGTGCCGCAAGATATTTGTGCGTAAGTACGCTTGGTACATGAAGCCCCTGTTTATGATAGCCTGGAGGTCAGAACAAACGAAACCACAGCGTCTTCATCACCTTCATCTCTCTGAGCTTTAATTGCAGATGAACTGCAGAAGAATTACAGTGAAAGAAGGATGAATTCAGAGGATTTTGGGTTTGTTCCCCCATGATCTGGATGAACAATCACCAGTTGCTTATTCCAAGTCAATCCAAGCTTTGATCCATTCCCACTCAGTCCATAAACTGGCCTGCTGGTTTGATCTTCATACATACTCAGCACGCATCCTTGATTTTGGTTATGAATGTACCCCTTTTTGTAGAATACTCGTACTCGTCGTCTTCCGCTTATCCGGAACCGGGTCGTGGGGGCAGCAGACTCAGCAGAGACACCCAGACGTCCCTCTCCCCAGACACCTCCTCCAGCTCCTCCGGGGGAAGCCCAGGGCGTTCCCAGGCCAGCCGAGAGACATAGTCCCTCCAGCGTGTCCTGGGCCGTCCCCTGGGCCTCCTCCCGGTGGGACGTGCCTGGAACAGGAAGGCGTCTAGGAGGCATCCGGTATGGATGGCCGAGCCACCTCAACTGGCTCCTCTCGATGTGGAGGAGCAGCGACT
The DNA here is from genome assembly GCA_036173005.1 of Crenichthys baileyi. Classification (NCBI taxonomy): domain Eukaryota; kingdom Metazoa; phylum Chordata; class Actinopteri; order Cyprinodontiformes; family Goodeidae; genus Crenichthys; species Crenichthys baileyi. The sequence continues at coordinate 51,243 of JAHHUM010001596.1, read as the reverse complement.
CTACTCCGAGCCCCTCCCGAATGGCCGAGCTCCTCACCCTATCTCTAAGGGAGTGCCTGGCCACCCTACGGAGGAAGCTCATTTCAGCCGCTTGCATCCGGCATCTCGTTCTTTCGGTCATGACCCAAAGTTCATGGCCATAAGTGAGGGTAGAAACGTAGACCGACCGGTAAATTGAGAGCTTCGCTTTTCGGCTCAGCTCTCTCTTCACCACAACGGACCGGCACAGTGCCCCCATTACTGCGGCAGCCGCACCGATCCGTCTGTCGATCTCCCGCTCCATTCTTCCCTCACTTGTGAACAAGACCCCGAGATACTTGAACTCCTCCGCTTGAGGCAGGAACTCCCCTCCAACCTGAAGAGGACAAGCCACCCTTTTCCGGTTGAGTACCATGGCCTCTGACTTGGAGGAGCTGATCTTCATCCCAGCCGCTTCACACTCGGCTGCGAACCGCCCCAGCACATGCTGTAGGTCTTGGCTAGAAGGGGCCAGCAGGACCACGTCATCTGCAAAAAGAAGAGACGAAATCCACTGGTCCCCAAACCAGACCCCCTCCGGCCCTTGGCTGCGTCTAGAAATCCTGTCCATAAAAGTTATGAACAGGACCGGTGACAAAGGGCAGCCCTGCCGGAGTCCAACATGCACCGGGAACAGGTCCGACTTAGTGCCGGCAATGCGGACCAAACTCCTGCTCCGCTCGTACAGGGACCGGATGGCCCCTAATAAAGGGCCCCCGATTCCATACTCCTGGAGCACCCCCCATAAGGCATCACGAGAGACACAGTCGAATGCCTTCTCCAGGTCCACAAAACACATGTGAACCGGTTGGGCAAACTCCCATGAACCCTCGAGTACCCTGTAGAGGGTGTAGAGCTGGTCCAGTGTTCCACGGCCGGGACGAAAACCACACTGCTCCTCCTGAAGCCGAGGTTCGACTATCGGCCAGACTCTCCTCTCCAATACCCTGGCGTAGGCCTTACCAGGGAGGCTGAGGAGTGTGATCACCCTGTAGTTGGAACACACCCTCCGGTCCCCCTTCTTATGAAGAGGGATCACCACCCCGGTCTGCCAGTCCAGAGGCACTGTCCCCGACCGCCATGCAATGTTGAAGAGGCGTGTCAACCATAACAGCCCCACAACATCCAGAGATTTGAGGTACTCAGGGCGGATCTCATCCACCCCCGAAGCCTTGCCACCGCGGAGCTTTTTAACCACCTCGGTGACTTCAGCCTGGGTGATGAAAGAGTCCAACCCCGAGTCCCCAGCCTCTGTTTCCACCAGGGAATGCGTGATGGCAGGATTGAGAAGGTACCATAAACAGTGTTGGCGAAGCACTGCTTCCCCCTCCTGAGGCGCCGGACGGTTTGCCAGAATCGCTTCGAGGCCGACCGGTAGTCCTTCTCCATGGCCTCACCGAACTCCTCCCAGGCCCGGGTTTTTGCCTCTGCCACAGCCTGGGCCGCAGCACGCTTGGCCTCACGGTACCCGTCAGCCGCCTCAGGAGTCCCACAAGCCAACCACAGCCGATAGGACTCCTTCTTCAGCTTGACAGCATCCCTTACTGCCGGTGTCCACCACCGGGTTCTGGGATTGCCGCCGCGACAGGCACCGCAGACCTTACGGCCGCAGCTACGGGCAGCAGCATCGACAATAGATGCGGAGAACATGCTCCACTCGGACTCTATGTCTCCAACATCTGGTCAAAGCTCTCCCGGAGGTGGGAGTTGAATACATCCCTGGCCGAGGTTTCCGCCAGGCGTTCCCAGCAGACCCTCACTATGCGCTTGGGCCTGCCAAGTCTGTCCGGCTTTCTCCTCCTCCAGCGGATCCAACTCACCACCAGGTGGTGATCAGTGGACAGCTCAGCCCCTCTCTTCACCCGAGTGTCCAAAACATGTGGCCGAAGGTCTGATAATACGACAATAAAGTCGATCATTGACCTCCTGCCAAGGGTGTCCTGGTGCCAAGTGCACTGATGGACACCCTTATGCTTGAACATGGTGTTCATTATGGACAATCCGTGACTAGCACAGAAGTCCAATAACAAAACACCACCACTCGGATTCAGATCGGGGAGGCCATTCCTCCCGATCACGCCTCTCCAGGTGTCACTGTCGTTTCCCACGTGGGCGTTGAAGTCCCCCAGCAGAATAATGGAGTCTCCGGGAGGGGCACTATCCAGTACCCCCAACAGGGACACCAAGAAGGCCGGGTACTCCGCACTACCGCTCGGCCTGTAGGCCGAAACGACAGTCAGAGACCTATCCCCGACCCGAAGGCGCAGGGATGCGACCCTCTCATCCACCGGGGTAAACCCACCCCAGCCCGCCGCCTCTCCCCGTGGGCCACTCCAGAGTAGAAGAGAGTCCAGCCCGTCTCAAGGAGATGGGTTCCAGAGCCCACGCTGTGCGTGGAGGCGAGCCCGACTATTTCTAGTCGATATCTCTCGACCTCCCGCACAAGCTCAGGCTCCTTCCCCCCCAGCGAGGTAACATTCCACGTCCCTAGAGCCAGCCTAAGCATCCGGGGATCGGGCCGCTGAGGTCTCCACCTTCGTCCGCCACCCAATCCTCTTTGCAGTGGTCCCTCACGGTTCCCCCTGCAGGTGGTGGGCCCACTGGGGGATGGCCTCGCGTCTCTCGTTCGGGCTTGGCTCGGCCGGGTCCCGCGAGGAGCAACCCGGCCACCAGGCCTGGCTCCAGGGTGGGACCCCGGCCCCGCTGTACTGGGCGACGTCACGTGCCTCGATATATTTGTCCTCATGAAGGATTCTTGAACCGCTCTTTATCTGACCCATCACCTAGAGCCTGTTTGCCATGGGAGACCCTACCAGGGGCATTTAAGCCCCAGACAACATAGCCTCTAGGATCATTTGAACACTCAAACCCCTCCACCACGTTAAGGTGGCGGTTCAAGGAGGGGATATTTGTAGAATAGTGCAAGCTTAATAAGCAGAACGTTGCTGGACCAGAAAAGTTTGATTGTAAGAGGGACTATTGGTTTATTATCTGTCAAGAGAAGGTTAGTGTTCCACCATTCGGTGAAACGGTTGATAAAACAATGACATTTGGTGGGGTTTTGGTTAATAATTATTAATGATAATTAAATAATTGTAATTATTAAGTGCTCTGAGCACTAGAATCACACCACCAGAGTGTATCTCTGATCTCTATTCGTAAAAAAAAATATTTTTGGTTGTAACGTATTTTTTTTCGAATTATGATTTTTTTTATTAGAATTTTGATAAATATTTATAATCTCTAATCATAAATGCCTACACCAAAAGGTTTCTGTTACAAACACTGTCCTGGAAAAGTTCTTCAGGTTTTATGTTTTTATCTCATCAAATTGTAGCAAATGTGTGTCAAAATGTAGCAGATTTATGATTTTTCATGGAGTTAAAATAAAGTATTTCCTGTAAAATATCTGCAGTTACTGTAAAGGACAAAAAGGAGAACCTCTGTGGCCTAAAAATGACCAAATGGTGACTAAAGGTTCAGGTGTTCTGACTCTTTATTAAAGAGATTTCTCCACTATGAGTCACAGTAAAGGCAGCAAGAGCACCACCCAGAAAGTTCCTGAGTGTCTAATTTAAAAACAGGAACTAGAAACATTCTCAACTCAAAGTAATTTCTCAGAATGAAACATGGTGAAGAACTGATCCTCAGAAAATCCTCAGCAAAGCTCTTCAAGTAGGTTAAACTGGAGCAGAACCAGCTGTCACACATCAGACCGGCAAGTTTTACAAAACGGACTCATTGGTTCAGAATAAAAAGGCCGCTTTTGTTTTGAATAAGGTTTTAATATTTTAAACTTTAATGATATCAGATTGTGGAGGATACTGGAGATCTGTCTATGCTGGGATATTATGTCATCACCCCAGAAAGATCTGTGATTTCCACTTTTACAAAACCTTCACAGAAGGAAGGAGTTTAACGGATAAAATGGTTTTAACAGTAAAAGCCTGGAATATTGTAGAATTTGTTCATTGGTGGATGTGATCAGATGAATTTGGGTTTTTATACAGAAAGAGAAAGACCATATCAGTAGCTGCAGCTTCCGGTCTGTCGGTTTGACCCAATCAGCTGATGTGCCGTGGGATAAACCCAAGTCCAGCGCAGCAGGAGAACAACTTATCCCGTCTGCATAAAAATAATCAGAAATTACAAGTCCAGTTATCAACAAGTCAAAGATCCTCCTCAGAGTAAGATGCTCGCTTGTTTAAGACTTTGGGAATTAATAATAAAACTCAGTTTTGAAATGTTATCTTCATGTCTTTACAGTTTGTGTTTTACTGAATGTTTATTTCAACAAGTACTTCTGCATTTTTTATGATTAACTGACATATTTTTGGCCTTTCCAAAACTTCACAAAAATTGTTAAAATATTCCTGATATATTAGATTTAATTTTCTGATGAACTATATTTTGTACTTTAACCACATGATTCAATGTGATGATTCGGTGGCAGGAGAGGCAGAGAGGAGACACGCTGCTGTCTGGATGGTGAAGCTCCAAAATTTGCCTGAAGAAGTTAACATTTTGAGCTTTATGAGGAATTTCTTATCTCAGCCATGGCAATAAAGAGGACCAGGACTTTAAAGCCCAGAACCATGGACTTCTGACCGGAGTGAAGTTAGTTTTAGGTTGGATGTTGGATCTTCGTGCTCCGTGGATTCAGCGGGGTCTTCCTCCCTTTTGACCCGATGCAGGCAGTCTGATTACGGGCAGCTGCCCTCTGCCTGCTCCCTCCTCCTGCAGACACTGGTTCTCTGAAGGACCGTCAATAAATGTCCAAACCCACTGCTTCATGGTGGTTTTGTTTGTGTGTTTTGGGGTTATGTTTTTGCGTCTGATTTTATGTGTCATCAGCTGGTTTTATTTGGCTTGAAATCTTTATGATGACTTGAAATCTGTATGATTCAACTGAATTGACTTTATGAAGTGCCTTGAGACGACATGTGTTGTGAATTGGCGCTATATAAATAAAACTGAAATGAATTGAATTGGTTTAGTATGTTATTAACTACAGCGCCTCCTATCTGCATGTAATTCAGAGAGCTGGTCTGTCCTTTTCCTTTTCTTTCAGCCTTCAGGCTGGTTTAATATTAGTAAATAGTAAAATTATATTTGGGTTTGACCCGCTCCAGCCACTGTGGTCCTTAATATTATTGTAGTCACTCTTGAGATTTTTTATCTTCTCCCTGTTCTAGTTCTTGGAAAGCTCATTTTCTCAATCAGTGAACAGCAGTCTGTTCACATCCCATGTAGTCCCAACTGTCGAGGTAGGAAAACTTTACTGGCCGTCCGTTAACTCTTACTCCTCACCTCTCATCGACTCGTTTTATTTGTCACCCCCAAAGGACAATCCTCAGTCAGAGATCAGTTGTAGTTTCCACAAGTTTATTAAAACCAATCTGAATTCAGAGAGGGAGACGCCACACTTACACTGCTATACCTTAGAAACCCCTGTGTGTCATCTGACTGGGGCTGTGTTTCATTACATTTTATACCCAGACTTAGTTGGACCTGCTCAGGAGCAGGGACCAAACAACTAGGTACCGGTAAAGAAAAAACTGTAATGGAAATGCTCGCAAAGCGGGCCGAATGGAGTGGAGCTGGGCCAAATAGAACCAGTGAAAAAGGGGAATGAGATTTCATTTAAAAATGAATATGAATATATTACTTAATATCAATACTTTAATATTTTATTAAATATTTTGGTCTGTTAAGGGTTGTCCTGTGACTACCAGCCCAATAAGGTGGTGGTATTAGGACAAAATTGAAAGGGATGAGCCAAGCTCTGACATTATTGAACAGCAAAACTCTACACACACACAGAATGAATTCACACAATTACTTAAAATACAATAAATTAAAAATAAGTAAACTCAAAGTGAAACAAATTTCAATCAACAAACTCTTTACTATGCTAAAACAACCAAACTAAACTACCAAGCAGAATGAAAGAATAAAGAAGACTAATGGGCTATGAACAAGTTGATCAAAGATGGTTAAAAATCATGACCAATAAAGTGATGCGACATTAACATTTAATGTTATTTATGTTTGAGAACCAAGGATCATCTGGAAGAATCTGGAAATGAGGTTAAATTACTGGAACTAAATTAGGCAATAATTGGTATACCTTTAAATAACCATTAACAATGCAAGATCAGATAAAACATTATTTTAATAAAATAATATTTCAAAGGATGATTTGGATGACTGACTCTCAATGGTGTTTAGCTTGTTGGCTTTGTCTAGTACAATAATATTTGAGGAAATATTAAGGAAATGTTAAAATAATATTTAAGAAAATTTTTTTTTTTGGATAAATGGGTCTTAATGGTGTTTATTTAGTTATCATGTTTAGTAAAATAATATTTAGGGAAACATTATTTCCTAGATTGGAAACTAACAACCTTTCTGGGTAAATTATCTTCAACTGACTCATAAAGTGGGTGAGCATGTGTTGTTAGCAGTTAGCGGTTGGAACTAATAAAAGAAGATTATGGTTGTTACCAGAATCAAACACATACCTTTAAAATACAATTAATAAAAGGGTTGAAATGGATAAGCGTGGACGGCGCATTATGGCCGGTCCTCTATGTTTAAAAGCCACCCTTTAAATAAAGTTTAATTTAAAAACACAACACAGAACACATCAACTGATCACATGCGCTGAGCAGCTAGTCTGCTAGCTAACTGTAGCTGAGTTTGTCAACACAAACAAAAACAAACATCTTTAAAAGAACATTATTTAGATTATTTAACTCTAAGCTAATCTTCTCTGCCCAAACACCACATCTTACGTGAACCCTACTTAGGAGGAGTCGTCCTGGGTGACAAGGAAAACATCCACGTGTGGATAAACAAAGGATTAGCCTGCAGCTAACCTCCGCAGCTGTGGGGTGGGACGGCTGGTTCTGTCTTATTTTTTGGACGTTAAATAAGTGTGTGTATATATATCTATATATATAGATATATATACAGGGGTTTGACAATGAAACTGAAACACCTGGTTTTAGACCACAATAATTTATTAGTATGGTGTAGGGCCTCCTTTTGCGGCCAATACAGCATCAATTCGTCTTGGGAATGACATATACAAGTCCTGCACAGTGGTCAGAGGGATTTTAAGCCATTCTTCTTGCAGGATAGTGGCCAGGTCACTATGTGATACTGGTGGAGGAAAACGTTTCCCGACTCGCTCCTCCAAAACACCCCAAAGTGGCTCAATAATACTTAGATCTGGTGACTGTGCAGGCCATGGAGTTTTCAACTTCCTTTTCATGTTCATCAAACCAATCTTTCACCGTCTTGCTGTGTGTATTGGTGCATTGTCATCCTGATACACGGCACCGCCTTCAGGATACAATGTTTTGAACCATTGGATGCACATGGCCCCTCAAGAATGGTTCGATAGTCCTTGGCAGTGACGCGCCCATCTAGCACAAGTATTGGGCCAAGGGAATGCCAATGATATGGCAGCCCAACCCCATCACTGATCCACCCCCATGCTTCACTCTGGGCATGCACAGTCTGGGTGGTACGCTTCTTGGGGGTTCTCCACACCGTAACTCTCCGGATGTGGGGAAAACAGTAAAGGTGGACTCATCAGAGAACAATACATGTTTCACATTGTCCACAGCCCAAGATTTGCGCTCCTTTGCACCATTGAAACCGGATTTTGGGGCATTGCATGAGTGACCAAAGGTTTGGCTATAGCAGCCGGCCGTGTATATTGACCCTGTGGAGCTCCCGACGGACAGTTCTGGTGGAAAACAGGGAGTTTGAGGTGCACATTTAATTTCTGCCGTGATTTGGGCAGCCGTGGTTTTATGTTTTTTGGATACAATCCGGGTTAGCACCCGAACATCCCTTTCAGACAGCTTCCTCTTGCGTCCACAGTTAATCCTGTTGGATGTGGTTCGTCCTTCTTGGTGCAAAAGGGCCAACAAGTGCTAAGCATCTCTGGGAACTCCTTCAAGACTGTTGGAAAACCATTTCAGGTGACTACCTCTTGAAGCTCATCAACAGAATGCCAAGAGTGTGCGGAGCAGTAATCAAAGCAAAAGGTGGGTACTTTGAAGAACCTACAATATAAAACATATTTTCAGTTGTTTCACACTTTTTTGTTCAGTATATAATTCCACAAGTGTGAATTCATAGTTTTGATGCCTTCAGTGTGAAGCTACAATATTCATAGTCATGAAAATAAAGATAACTCTTTGAATGAAAAGGTGTGTCCAAACTTTTGGTCTGTACTGTATATATATCTATATATATATATAGAGAGAGATATATATCTATCTATCTATATATATATATATCTATCCATATATCTATACATATATATATATCTATATATTATATAATATATATATAGATATATATATAGATATCTATATATATATCTATATATATATCTATATATATATATATCTATATATATATCTATATATATATAGATATATATATATTCAGGCCACTTTCCACATTGCTGATTATGTGGCTGCATCATCTCTTTATCAATGGTGGCACATTGATAAAGAGAAGCCACAAAGGTCACTGCGCCACAGACGCATAGTTAGACCTGGGCTTCTGGGGTGGAAGGTTTTCTGAATAAGCCCCGGACTTCTTCATAGAAGAAAGTTAGAAGTATTAAAAAGACGCAGCTACAAAATGGTATTGGACATCACATTTTTACAAAAAAATAAATAAAATTTTTTCAATTGTGTTCCATATAATCACATTCCGCTCCACATAACCTGACAATGAGTTATAAGGAGAAGACAAAAAATAGCTATTTGCGCACTCGCAGCACCACGAATGCGCAACTACGCGCACAGCCAGAGACGGACTCCATTCTGGAGAAGTCCAGAACAACCGTTTACTCCAGGTCGACCTGCCTCCTTCATTTCCTGAAAAGTTACACTGAGCGCCTCAAACAGGGCTTATTTCAGAGCAACCGCGGAGCCAACCGAAGAGTGGGAGCCTGGTGGGTGTGTGTTCAGGAACTGGTGGAAGCAGAGCGGTATAAACCAGACGAAGATAGCGGTAAAACCTGAATGCTGACTCAGAATGGGCTAATTGTAAGTTACAGCTAATCACTGATTCACTCAGCAAGACATGAGGTGGAGGTTCACTCCAATGAGCATCATCAGGGTCATGATGAGGAACTTTCACCTGAGCTACAGGTGAAGTTAAATGATCTGTCTGTGATAGAAAACAGCAGCAACCTTCTCTGTGAGCTTCTAGCCAGATTTGTATCATAATGTGAAAATTTCTGTTCCTTTACTTCAGTCAAAATATAACAGGTGTGTATATATGGAGTGTGAACCAGGTGGAGCAAGGCGGCAGATTAGCTTGGAGCAGGTGAACCAAATAAAGATAATTGACAGACAAAACATGGCTTGAGCAGAACAAAAATCCAAGGATACAAACTAATAGAAACATGACCAGAAAAATAATAAACAGAAACATGATTCAGAACTTCAACTGTCAAATAAGACCAACAAAACCTAAACACACCCACAAATCATAACAGAACCCCACCCTTAAGGGTGGATACCAGACGCCCACAAGAGTCCAAAAAACAACCCACACAGAGTGGGTGGTGGGGGCCTCGGCAGGAGGGCCAGAAACAAAAACAAAGTTCAGGCGGGCGACCAGGAAGTCGTCCCGTGCACGCACGGAGTTCTGGCGGGTGACCAGGATGTCATCCCTTCCAGACACAGAGTTCTGGTGGGCGCCAGGACCCGCAACACAGAGTCCTGGGCGGTCGGAGGCGGAGACTTGAAGGCCGACAGAGACCGCAGCGGCCGGCAACGGCAGCGGGAACCTGCAGGCTGACCAGGAGGCCGTCCGAGCAGAGTAGAGGACTTTCAGTCAGGAGGTTGGTCGCGCCGATTAGAGGACCCTCGGAGCATAGAGTCAGGCCTAGAGTCAGACGATTCATAGTCAGTCAGCTCGGGAGCACAGTCACTGGGCCCTGGAGCTATGGTCAGAGGCAGTCCTCCCATGGACCCCTCTGGCACAGGAAGCAGAGGCGGTTCATCCTCAAACCGCTATCTGAACTCTGGAGGCTTGGAGCCAGGCGGTGCCCAGGAATCAGGTTTCAGTTCCATGAACACCCCCCAGAGGAAACCTAGGAGGTGCTCAGGACCAGGAAGTGGAGGCAGCCCGCCCACGGGCTCCTCCGGAACATGACCTGGCGAACCCTCAGAGACAGAAACAGAGCCGACGGGACCGCCGGAGACAGGAACAGAGTCTGGGGAACCCTCGGATACCAGAACAAGGACAAACTGCTCCTTGAAGCCCTCAATGACGTGAACAGGGTCCGGGGGCAGTTAGTCCTCTAACCCTTCATCAGGGGATTCAGGAACCAGGACAAGGACCAGACTTTTAGAGAACCCCTGGAAGACCTTGAGACCAGGAGCAGGGGCTGAGGTGTCGGCCGGACCCTCAGTGACGTGAGCAAGAGCTGAGGCGTCGCCCGGACCTTCAGTGACGTGAGCAGGAGCTGGGGTGTCGCCGGGACCCTCAGTGGCGTGAGCAGGAGCTGAGGCGTCGCCGGGACCGTCAGTGACATGAGCAGGAGCTGAGGCGTCGCCAGGACCCTCAATGGCGTGAGCAGGAGCTGAGGCGTCGCCGGGACCCCCGATGACTTGAGCCACGGCGCCACTCTTACGACGTCCTCTGCGGCGTGTGGAGGAGGTTGAAGCAGACTTAGGGTCAGGCTTGGAGTCAGTATCAGAGGTAGTCCACCCTCAGACCCATTTGGAACAGGAAATAGAGGCGCCCCGTCCTCAAACCCCCCTGGAAAGTCTGCAGCAGGCTGTAGACCTGGCGTCGACTGGTCAACAGTAGCTGCAGCTTTAGAACTCTGGAGACCAGGCGTGGGTTGCTCTTCAGCAGCAGCAGCAGCACCCTAGAGACATTCAATTCAGTTTATTTATATAGCGTCAATTCACAACACATGTTGTCTCAACGCACTTCACAAAAGTCAGGTACATACAGTGCCTTGCAAAAGTACTCGGCCCCCTTGAACTAGTCAACCTCTTGCCACATTTCAGGCTTCAAACATAAAGATATAAAATTATAATTTTTTGTGAAGAATCAACAACAAAATCATGAAGTGGAATGAAATTTATTGGATGTGTCAAACTTTTTTAACAAATAAAAAACTGAAAAGTGGGGCGTGCAATATTATTCGGCCCCCTTGCGTTAATACTTTGTAGCGCCACCCTTTGCTGCAATTACAGCTGCAAGTCGCTTGGGGTATGTCTCTATCACTCTATTAGTTTTGCACATCGAGAGACTGAAATTCTTGCCCATTCTTCCTTGCAAAACAGCTGGAGCTCAGTGAGGTTAGATGGAGAGCGTTCGTGAACAGCAGTCTTCAGCTCTTTCTACAGATTCTCGATTGGATTCAGGTCTGGGCTTTGACTTGGCCATTCCAACACCTGGATACTTTATTTGTGAACCATTCCATTGTAGATTTGGCTTTATGTTTTGGATCATTGTCTTGTTGGAAGATAAATCTCCGTCCCAGTCTCAGGTCTCTTGCAGACTCCAACAGGTTGTCTTCCAGAATGGTCCTGTATTTGGCCCCATCCATCTTACCATCAATTTTGACCATCTTCCCTGTCCCTGCTGACGAAAAGCAGGCCCAAACCATGATGCTGCCACCACCATGTTTGACAGTGGGGATGGTGTGTTCAGGGTGATGAGCTGTGTTGCTTTTACAACAAACATATCGTTTTGCATTGTGGCCAAACAGTTTGATTTTGGTTTCATCTGACCAGAGCACCTTCTTCCACATGTTTGGTGTGTCTCCCAGGTGGCTTGTGGCAAACTTTAAACGAGACTTTTTATGGATATCTTTGAGAAATGGCTTTCTTCTTGCCACTCTTCCATAAAGGCCAGATTTGTGCAGTGTACGACTGATTGTTGTCCTATGGACAGACTCTCCCACCTCAGCTGTAGATCTCTGCAGTTCATCCAGAGTGATCATGAGCCTCTTGGCTGCATCTCTGATCAGTCTTCTCCTTGTTCGAGATGAAAGTTTAGAGGGACGGCCGGGTCTTGGTAGATTTGCAGTGGTCTGATACTCCTTCCATTTCAATATGATTGCTTGCACAGTGCTCCTTGGGATGTTTAAAGCTTGGGAAAACTTTTTGTATCCAAATCCGGCTTTAAACTTCTCCACAACAGTATCTCGGACCTGCCTGGTGTGTTCCTTGGTCTTCATGATGCTCTCTGCGCTTTGAACAGAACCCTGAGACTATCACAGAGCAGGTGCATTTATACGGAGACTTGATTAAACACAGGTGGATTCAATTTATCATCATCAGTCATTTGGGACAACATTGGATCATTCAGAGATCCTCACTGAACTTCTGGAGTGAGTTTGCTGCACTGAAAGTAAAGGGGCTGAATAATATTGTACGCCCCACTTTTCAGTTTTTTATTTGTTAAAAAAGTTTGACACATCCAATAAATTTTATTCCACTTGACGATTGTGTCCCACTTGTTGATTCTTCACAAAAAATAAGAATTTTATATCTTTGTGTTTGAAGCCTAAAATGTGGCAAGAGGCTGACCAGTTCAAGGGGGCCGAGTACTTTCGCAAGGCACTGTACATTCCAATTAGTCCTAATCATTGAACAGTGCAGTCAGAGTTAGTTCTTTATTCAAATTGGATAAAAAGTTTTTCTATCTAAGGAAACCCAGCAGATTGCATCCAGTCAGTGACTTGCAGCATTCCCTCCTCCTGGATGAGCATGTAGAGACAGTGGACAGTCACTGGCATTGACTTTGCAGCAATCCCTCATACTGAGCATGCATGTAGCGACAGTGGAGAGGAAAAACTCCCTTTTAACAGGAAGAAACCTCCAGCAGAACCAGAACCAGGCTCAGTGTGAGCGGCCATCTGCCACGACCGACTGGGGGTTAGAGAGAACAGAGCAGAGACACAAAGAGATCAAAGAAGCACTGATCCAGGAGTCCTTTCTATGGGAAGGAAAAGTAAATGTTAATGGATGTAGCTCCTTTAGTCGTTTCATCTAGAAAGAAGGAACAGATAAACTCTGAGCCAGTTTTCAAGGATAGAGTCTGAAAGAGAGCACATATAACTAATTACAGTAAAAGCTCAGTCAGTAGCCATGTCTAGGAGAGAGAAAGGGTTAAACACTGAAAGACAGGGCCATGTGGATCATCGGTAGAGGGTGAGCATTAAGTTGTTGCCAGCAGAAGCTCAGACGATTCCCGTCTCCAGAAAGGTGTCACAGGTAGACACAGAGTCAGGCCAGGTGTAGCTTCTAGGAAGAGAAAAGAGAGAGAACAAAGTTAAAAGCTGAAATAACAGCAAATAATACAAAATAGGAGAGTAGTGTGAGAATGTAGCGAAGAGGGGGAAAGTGGTCATTATATCCTCCAGCAGCCTAAGCCTATAGCAGCCTAACTACACAGAAAGTTTCAGTTCAGATTATTTAGTTAAACAGCGCTTATTTACAACAATGTCGTCTCAAGGCACCCCACAAAGGGTCCCACTGATGGTCATTGTTATACTAAAAACCACAAGGATTGGGATACCTCTCTCTGTCAGACTAATTATAACCATTGGGAAAGAGAAGGGGTCATACAGGTAGGAGAAATGGAGGGTGTGTTTGCACCTTATCTATAACTGAGCCGGTTTAAGCTAAACCTGACTCCCCCTTACTCCTTACATGACGTGGGCTGAGCTGCAGCAGCGCTCTTGCGGCTTGGTGTGGGTGAAGGTGGACGGCAGTAAAACTGCCTTACTGCCGTTTCATAATCCTCCTCCATCTGCTTGATTCTCTCCATCAGCTCAGGAGAGGAATACATGAGGCTGGTCTTCCTGAAGCTCTTTATCTGGCGTGCATAAAACCTTAAACGCTGCTCCAGCTCGTCAGATGTTGCCTCAGAACACCGGGCTGGAGTGAGCGAAGATGGCATGGGCGAAGCTGCAGCGAGCCTGGGAGACAGTGCTGTGGCAGACGAAGATTTGGGCTTACTTGCAGCAGCACTCACATCAGCTGGCAGGGAAACCACCTCCTCGCCAGCCGACCGGCTGTTAACCCCTGGACGTCGGCGATTCTTGCGGCGGGAGGAAGATAACGGCTTTGCTGCCGGTACGGAAGTAGGAGGGGAACCTCGGAGCTGAGGCGGAGGGACAGAACAGCCCTGCCGAACTCTCTGGCGCTGGGCAGCCTCAGCAGTAGTGGAGACGGCAGAACATCCAGGTCTTTGGGCAGATGTCTCATTGCCTCCTCCATTTGACGCTGAACCCAGCGATCCAAGGCGTCAGCCTTCTGCTCGTCCACGGGGTCCGTGTTTGGCGGAAACATTCTGTTATGACTTGAGTAACGGAGGAACCCAGAATGCAGACTAGCAGGCAGCATGATGGTAAGTGCAAAAAGATTTAATGAATAAAAAACAAAAACTCACTCACAGATGAGGCAGGAACAAAACAGAAACAGGCAGGCGAGACAGGCATGGCATGATCCAAAAAGCAAGACATGATCATGATCCAGGAAACAAGACGAGCATGATTTGAAAATGTTTCCGCAAGGAATAAACAGAACAGGAGTGTATATATGGAGTGTGAACCAGGTGGACCAAGGAGACAGATTAGCTTGGAGCAGGTGAACCAAATAAAGATAATTGACAGACAAAACATGGCTTCTGCAGAACGAAAATCCAAGGATACAAACTAATAGAAACATGACTAGAAAAATAATAAACAGAAACATGATTCAGAACTTCAACTGTCAAATAAGACCAACAAAACCCCAAAACACCCACAAATCATAACAGGAATAATATAATAAACGTGTTTTAGGATTTTACCATGTGACTAAGATTTAGGAAAATCAACCTTATTCCGCTTTCCTTTTTTGAAATGAAAGAATAAAGACAATGGAGCCTCAGGAGTGGAACACTTTGATGAGAGTGTAATGTTTAAAAAGGTCATTTATGTAGATGACAAAAGAAGCACATTTATCTGGCCCATAGTAAACATCTCTGAGTTTAAGAAAAACATTTGTCAGCAAAAATTCAGATTATGTTCTTTTCTAAATACCTCAAAATGTGTCATTATTTGCTTCAGCAAAATGGTTTTTCATCAGGCCTAAACTCTGTTTCTCCTTGTCCTTCATTCAGCTGCTAACAAAAATAAAAAAGTAAAATTATTGCAAACCTTTTTTGTTTGATTCACAATAATTTACATTCAGTCTAAAAACCAGCCGAGACAGAGAAGTGGTACAATATGTCCTATATTATTTTAATTTTAAATTACCTATAAATTGTCTTATTGAAATCTAAATATTTTGGATTTGGGCTAAAGCCCCCAATGTTTTGAGACCCTAAAAACGCCCCTGCTGCGCCATGAGGGGCTACCCCAATCAACCATTTGAATGTGCAGTGTGATTCATAAGTGGAAAACACCTCGCTCTGGAGGAGAAGGGAGTTTGGGGTTTGACATCGCAGTTCTGTGCAATCTAAAATGACTTGAGTGTCGGATCATCTCTGATAACCAAAACAAGCTTGACATAATTCCCAGCAATACTCACTGATTTTTAAATATGTAGTCATTTGATCCTAATTGTCATCTCTATTATCCAACTCTAGGACATTTAAGAACTATAGTCTGTATACTCCACCCAGATTATGTTTTTTTACTGCTCTTAATGTAACAGCTCTGCTGATCTGTGGTTCTAACTCACACACTGTGGATATTTTAATTACCTGGTAAAGAATCGTATGTCCTCATCAGACGCAGAAAGTCCTCTATCTGTTTCCGGAGCTTTGATATCTCCTCGCGTAGCTCGTCCAGCAGGAGTGGGAGGCTCGATCAGATCAACACATTCGGGAAGTATTTGTGACTTTAAAATGCTCTTTCCTGATCTTAGCCCACTGCTTCTGCAATTCTGAGTCCTCTGGAAAGGTGTAGAAGCTCAGGTAAGAATTGGACTTCGTTGATGCAGTGCAGAATGGCACACAGCAGTGGTGGTTGGACCTGCTGCCCGTGCGTTGTTGAAACGACAATTTTGCCCGTTTACATGTCATGTTTAGGACATGTAAACGGACAGGTGATGAGTAGAAGAGACTCACATATAAATAACAAAAAGATTTACAAGAGCCGTGAGCGTAGTCGCTGCAGCGGGCGCTTTCAGCGACTACCGGATACTAACAACCATCCTGATTTTTTTGCGGAAATTACGTCACGTTCCTACGCGCACATAGCCCATTAGCTGCCATGTCAACTAGAAAATCCTTGATTGTCCCACAGTGAGGATATTCAGGTCTGTCAACAACAAAGAAAAAGGCAATGAAAGCATCCACGTTCATTCATCACTAAAACCATAGAAGAAGTTACTAGACTACAGGCTATCAGAACCAATAAAGGAGAATAAAACCCAGGATAAATACTGTATGGTTATCAACAAGGTTACTCAGAGTCATTAAAATAGAGGTCCAGCGTAGTCAGGTGACATTGGGGACAACATCAATTTAAAAACTGGGCAATATAATATAAAACATAAATCAAATAAAACATAATCTCCTTTATTTAGTGAAGCAGCAGTGAATGTAACTGCCATGTATGCAGCCAATTAAGCCTGGAAACCCAGAAATATATGAATAGATAATGCTTAATTATCAAAATGTGATACAGATTAAATGATTGCTTTTACTGATACCTGCAGTTCTAACAAACAATAAATAATCACTCGATTAAATAAACAAAAAATACAGTAAAAAAATAAATGTAGACAGTAATTAAATTATTCAATTAGACATAAATGTATATATCTAATTTAATTAGCTTCTTTTCTTTTTTAACCTTTTTAATAATTACCTTATTTATTTATTATACATTACAATTTTCAACTCCATCCATTAGTGACTAATTTTTAAATGTATTTATTTATGTGTATGTTTTAATATTTTCTGTCTGTTTTATTTTTCCTTTGTATTTTTTTACTCTATTTGTTCAATGCTATTTATTTATGCCGGTGCGTTTTACATTTCTGTATGCATTTCTGCCTCATTATGCTAATGAGGGGGCGTGTCTTCAGGCTTCAACTTCTGCCTGTTGGCTGTTAGCTTTAGCCTGCAGAGCTCAAATCCGCATGGCTTTTCCCCACCATGAAATATTGTTTAACTCTGCAGGCAGACGGTCGGTGTCCGACCTCTTAACAGCGTTCTAATTCCTCCAGTCTATTAGAAGCTTCCATTAATAACTTAATTAATAAATAAAGTTGAAAATTGTAATGGATAATGAATAAGGAAGGTAATTATTACAAAGGTGAACAAATAAAGCTAATTAAATTAGATATATACATTTATGTCTCATTGAAAAATTTAATCACTGCCTACATGTATTTATTTACTGTATTTTGTGTTTATTTAATCATATGATTATTAATTTACTGAGAATTTATTTCTGTATATATTCTTAATTATGGCAGGATTGGTCGTCCATACCTGACAGAGAGTATTTGTGTTCCAGCTTCTCCAGGCTCCTCCAGAAAGATCTCGTCATTTCTGACACTTTCCTTGTTCCAGGTCTCAGATAGAAAGTAGACCAAACCCAGGATTAGTTCAATAAATCCTGCTACAGAGCAGAGTTGGTTCATGGAGTTAGTTGCAGGGGTATGTTGACCCAGAGTAACGGCTACCTGAAACCAAAAACTCAGGGTATGTACATACTTACCCCAGAACTTACTCTGAGTTCTCACTGACTCGGCTTTCTGAAACGGGACACTGGTAAGCCTCAGTCCTAAACATTCCCTGTAGGACTAAATATTATCAAAAAATATTTTTTAATGGTGGCACCACGTCCCCTCCTTAAACCGCCACCTTAACGTGGTGGAGGGGTTTGAGTGTTCAAATGATCCTAGAGGCTATGTTGTCTGGGGCTTAAATGCCCCTGGTAGGGTTTCCCATGGCAAACAGGCTCTAGGTGATGGGTCAGACAAAGAGCGGTTCAAGAATCCTTCATGAGGACCATTAAATCGAGGCACGTGACGTCGCCCGGTACGGCGGAGCCGGGGCCCCACCCTGGAGCCAGGCCTGGGGTCGGGACTCGCTGGAGAGCGCCTGGTGGCCGGGTTGCTCCTCGCGGGACCCGACGCGAAGCCATCCCCCAGTGGGCCCACCACCTGCAGGGGAACCGTGAGGGACCGGTGTAAGGTCTGCGGTGCCGGTCGCGGCGGCAATCCCAGAACCCCGTGGTGGACACTGGCAGTAAGGGATGCTGTCAAGCCGAAGAAGGAGTCCTATCGGCTGTGGTTGGCTTGTGGGACTCCTGAGGCGGCTGATGGGTACCGTGAGGCCAAGGGTGCTGCGGCCCGGGCTGTGGCAGAGGCAAAAACTCGGGCCTGGGAGGAGTTCGGTGAGGCCATGGAGAAGGACTACCGGTCGGCAGTTGGCAAACCGTCCGGCGCCTCAGGAGGGGGAAAGCAGTGCTTCGCCAACACTGTTTATAGTGGGGGTGGGAGGCTGCTGACCTCGACTCGGGACATTATCGGGCAGAGGAAGGAGTACTTCGAGGATCTCCTCAATCCTGCCATCACGCATTCCCTGGTGGAAACAGAGGCTGGGGACTCGGGGTTGGACTCTTTCATCACCCAGGCTGAAGTCACCGAGGTGGTTAAAAAGCTCCGCGGTGGCAAGGCTTTGGGGGTGGATGAGATCCGCCCTGAGTACCTCAAATCTCTGGATGTTGTGGGGCTGTCCTGGTTGACACGCCTCTTCAACATTGCATGGCGGTCGGGGACAGTGCCTCTGGACTGGCAGACTTGGGTGGTGGTCCCCCTTCATAAGAAGGGTGACCGGAGGGTGTGTTCCAATTACAGGGTGATCACACTCCTCAGCCTCCCTGGTAAGGCCTACGCCAGGGTATTGGAGAGGAGAGTCCGGCCGATAGTCGAACCTCGGCTTCAGGAGGAGCAGTGTGGTTTTCGTCCGGGCGGTGAAACACTGGACCAGCTCTATACCCTCTACAGGGTACTCGAGGGCTCATGGGAGTTTGCCCAACCGGTTGACATGTGTTTTGTGGACCTGGAGAAGGCATTCGACTGTGTCCCTCGTGATCCCTTGTGGGGGTTGCTCCAGGAGTATGGAATCGGGGGCCCTTTATCAGGGGCCATCCGGTCCCTGTACAAGTGGAGCAGGAGTTTGGTCCGCATTGCCGGCACTAAGTCGGACCTGTTCCCGGTGCATGTTGGACTCCGGCAGGGCTGCCCTTTGTCACCGGTCCTGTTCATAACTTTTATGGACAGGATTTCTAGACGCAGCCAAGGGCCGGAGGGGGTCTGGTTTGGGGACCAGTGGATTTTGTCTCTTCTTTTGGTAGATGACATGGTCCTGCTGGACCCCTCTAACCAAGACCTACAGCATGCGCTGGGGCGGTTCGCAGCCGAGTGTGAAGCGGCTGGAATGAAGATCAGCTCCTCCAAGCCAGAGGCCATGGTACTCAACCGGAAAAGGGTGGCTTGTCCTCTTTAGGTTGGAGGGGAGTTCCTGCCTCAAGTGGAGGAGTTCAAGTATCTCGGGGTCTTGTTCACGAGTGAGGGAAGAATGGAGCGGGAGATCGACAGACAGATCTGTGCGGCTGCCGCAGTAATGGGGGCGCTGTGCCGGTCCGTTGTGGTGAAGAGAGAGCTGAGCCGAAAAGCGAAGCTCTCGATTTACCGGTCGGTCTACGTTCCTACCCTCACCTATGGCCATGAACTTTGGGTCATGACCGAAAGAACGAGATCCCGGATACAAGCGGCTGAAATGAGCTTCCTCCGTAGGGTGGCCGGGCACTCCCTTAGAGATAGGGTGAGGAGCTCGGCCATCCGGGAGGGGCTCGGAGTAGAGCCGCTGCTCCTCCACATCGAGAGGAGCCAGTTGAGGTGGCTCGGGCGTTTATACCGGATGCCTCCTGGACGCCTTCTTCGGGAGGTGTTCCAGGCACGTCCCACCGGGAGGAGGCCCAGGGGACGGCCAAGGACACGCTGGAGGGACTATGTCTCTCGGCTGGCCTGGGAACGCCTTGGGCTCCCCCCGGAGGAGCTGGAGGAGGTGTCTGGGGAGGGGGACGTCTGGGTGTCTCTGCTGAGTCTGCTGCCCCCGCGACCCGGTTCCGGATAAGCGGAAGACGACGAGTACCAGTACGAGTACGACGAGTACGAGGTGGCACCACGTCTTTTGCCTCCTCTTTAAGTGAAACAAACCTGTGTGCCTTACTGGTGCTGTTATTAATTTCCTAGAGTGATATTCCCAAGGTGGCATCGTTGACAACTTTATTTTTGGGCTGAGTCTGGTGGAAATAGTAAGTTTAAAGGGCAAAGCACGAAATAAAATATTTTATACCCTCGTGTTGCCACATACTAAGAGGCAGTGGCTCCATTGTCAGGTATGATCTTTAAAGTGCCTGCGACATCGAATTTTTTATGATAAATCCAATTACATTTATGGAAAGGAAACATTAATAAAATATTTAAGGGTGTGTTCACACTTGCCACTTTTGGTCCGCTATAAACGGACCGGAGTTCGTTTCCCCCCTTGATCCGGACCTTTTGTGCAGGTGTGAATACACTCAAGCGAACCCTGGTCCGGACCAAACAACCGGACCGAGACCCACTTTTTGAGGTGGTCTCGGTCCGCTTCCAAACGGACTCTGGTGCGGTTCGCTTATGGTCTGAACACAAACCGGCCCCGATCCGAACCAACTACGAAAAGCGTACGTCACTTTGGACATAAAAAGCCACCGTAGCCGGTAGCAAAGGTGTGTGTTGTAAGGTAATCCTACCTGATAAGCTGTGTGTTGCTTAGTAACACTACTGGCTTGCTGTGGGACAAGGCACGTAGAGAACGTCGGCATTCAGCACGCATTCTCCGACGCGGTTCCAAAATTATACATGGAACGTCTCAAAGTCTGTGTTGAATGAGCTGCTCTTGAGCCTCACAATAATATTGCAGCTGTAATAACGACACAAATATGCAGAACAGAGGTTCTGCAGCAGCACGTCTGCAGCTGTTTTCCTACATTTCCGGGTCTGTGCTTTGTCTCATTTCTGTCCAATGGGAACAATGATCGTCACCCGCGTGGCTTTGTTTACAAGTAATAGTTCACTTGCAAAAAGTACAATGTGAAAACAAACTGCACCAAATGAAAAAAATAAAGTTCGCTTTTGGTCCGGACCAAACAAGTGGACCAAAAGACTTTCCAGGTGTGAATACACCCTTAAAAAGTAAATTCATGCCACTGAAATGAACAGTTGTTGAGATATATGGTCATAAATGTCACTCAAAAGGCATTTCCAGACTACTCCTTTGTGATTTTGTTACGCTCTTTGATGACATCAGAGGGGAACCTCGGCAGTAAACTGACTGCTGCTACAATGGCAGCAACACAGACAGCAGCCAAGAATCTGATGTTCCTGTAGATATATTTTTATAGTCGCGTCAGAGAGACGCGGCAGAGTCAGGAGAAGAAAGTCAGCTTTCATCAGATAGCAGAGCACCAGATGCTGCGGCGTGAGGACGACCATCTGATTCCACCAGAGTCTATTGTTGCTGGATGCTGGAGCACGGCTGGAGTCAATATGCATGAATCATACCGGACCACCAGGAAACAGAACCAGCATAACATCTGGATTATCAAAGTAATTCACTAAAGACGGACTGGATCTGGCTCTATTAATAAATATAGAGAATAGAGAATCTATGGAGTTCTGTCAAGAGGACGTTGAGAGACATCAGAACCAACAAGTCAGGTGACCTGAAGGTTGCTAAAGCAACCTGGGCTTCCTGAACACTTCAGCAGAACCACAGGCTGATCTCCTCCATGTCATGCTGCATTGATGCAGTAATTCAAGCAAAAGGAGCCCAGACCCAGAACTGAATGCATAGAAATCAACATACTTTTCAGAAGCCTGACTTTTCTGTTTAAAATCTTCTTTTTATTTGTTGGATGTAAAATTCTGATGTTCTGAATGTCATTTTTATTAAATGTGGGCCAGAATATCTGCTGCTTCAAACTGACAAACGTTGGGTCAAGTTAGAGTTCAGTTTATGACTTGGTTCCTTTTTTTTAACATGAACAGTTACTGCAGAAACAGGAAGAACACAATTCCTAAATATGAAACTAGAAATGGGAAGTAGTGAAAATGAAAGGAGGAAGGTGGTGGAATGCTGCAGCAGCAGAAGGTTGCTCCTCCTGCCTCCATCATAAATGTTCACATCATCTCCTGGACTAAATGAACCACACTTCTAATACAAAGAATATAAAACAAGACTAGTATGAACCAATCAAATCCTGGTAACTGTTTCTGAACCCATATGAATAATAGAATCTACCGCATGTCACTGCAAACAGGAACCAGAACTACACGGGTCCAGCTGCTAACCTCCATTCATGTTTCCACAAATATTTAGCTGCTTCTAGAAAAAAATACATCAAAGAAAACAATTCAACACATTTCAGGGTCCAAAACAACCAGAACCAGAACCAGAGGAAACTTTCAGTACAGTTCATCTCCTCCCAAACGTTCTCATTCCTTCCTAAAGCCGCACCAGCGTTCAGGGTCCCGATCCATGAGGAGTACCAGGTGTTGTTTGGTCACATTTTTCCATCAGGTGTTGTCCCAGTTCTGGTTCCTAAACTCTCCAACATTCCCTGATAGTGACAGGTCAGGCCTGCAGGTGTACCCTCCTCTTCCTCAGCCTCTGGAATGTGGTTTTCCTTAGTGTTTGTGAGGAATGCATAGACAGCCCGGTAAATCTTCTGGGTCTGGGTTTGTGGATCTCTGCTTCCAGGTACATCCGGGTCAGTTAGCCTGAGGTGAGTTTAACTTGCATGCTGACAGCGCTCCCATCATACAGACATGAAATACATAAACTTAACACAATGAGGATGAAGGAGCAGTACGTGCAGGTGTGTACAGCCATTTGTTTTGGTACAGAAACAGAAAAAAAGCAACTTGTGATGAAGCATATTTACATGATGACTAATTTAAATATATTTCATATTTGACCTTGAAAATATTTTATATTTTAATACAGTGGGGACAAAAAATATGAATGAATGAATGTGTTAGAAAGGCTCATGATTGCGACTGAACATTTCCCAATGCAGTCCTGCTAAAAAGAGTTTCCATTGTTGGTTTGAGCCTGGGTGGAGTAAGGGTGCCACCTAGTGGTGAGATTTTTGTTGTATTAAAAGGGTGCCGAGGAAAGTATTTCAGTGAGTGGATGTTTGCAGCTGGTGCCGAATTCTTTATTAATCCCCACAAGTGAATTAGTTCAGTGAATTAATGTAGTTTTGTCCGGTGATGTGTAGTAATGTCATTATTTAGGCTGTTATTAGCATGCTGCACCACGCTAACTTTTCATCCATGATCACATGCAGTGTAATTGGTGAGATGCTTGGCGAGTGTAATTCATCCTCCAGCTTTGCATTATTCTGTGGATCTTTATCTACAGAATGAATAAACTGCTGCAGACCAAGAGCCCAGCAGGTTTCCTGTACATAAAACTAATTTCTAACATCACTGATTATTTAACAAAAAGATATTTTACAGATTTCACAGAAACTCAGCTTTTATATTTCAGAAATAATTTCATTGTAGTGGTTTCTGGTGAAAAACCAGTGCCCCATTTAGGTCTGCATTGGTTCCAGCACTACACGAGAACGTTGAAAGCATGTCCTAAACCATGAGCCTAAAGTAGTGATGGAACAGTGCCCTCCAGAGTCACGTCCCTGTATAAAACAAGTCTACATGTTATCTTCTTATGAAACAAACTAAATGATTCTAAGACGTTGTGCCTCTGTTTGACTCACGGTGGAGTTTGGCCCGTCACTCAGTCAGTACCCTGACTGTCCAAACTCCTGCCTGGTAGTCTATTAGAAAGAAAACAAAGCTGCACACTTTGTAGAGAATTGATCAATATTTCAACACCTGATCAAGTGTGTTTTAATTTGGCTGCATTTCTAATGATTATGTTTCATTTATTAAAGCAATGATTATGCTGCTATTAACAAAGAAACGCATAAAACTCGGACCAGGACCAGAACATACCGAGACCAAGACTGAGAGAGGTGAGACCGAGACCAGGACCGAACCAATGCATGAGCATCTATCTGTGGTGGCTCATTAACAAGCTCTGGTTCTGAGACACAATTTAACTGATCCCAAACTGGTATGAAAGCAGAACCAGAACTACAGGCCTAAATAATACAACAGGTAACAAGTGAAACAGAGAAACCAGCTGACTCCAAAGAGTTCAACCATCCAGCTAAACATTAGCCGACTGGGTGGAGGAGATGGGTGGAGACCGGTGGAGGGCTTCACTCACTCATGATTCTTTATTCTGCATGTTTTACAGACACTAGATCTACACCCATCCTCAGCTTTTAGGGCCACAGGTGGCAGCGTTTGAAAAACTTTCTCTGCAGCCATGAGTTTCACACAAAGGTGCAGTAAAGCTGGATGTAGCAGATGAGTCCAGGACGTCCAAGACTGAGACAAGGTGGAGGCTTGGAAAATGTGACCAAAAGACTAGTCTATAGCACCCCCTACTGGCTGTACTGGTAAACACAAGTTCATTCATGCAAAAGTTGGTTTTTCATCTCCATGGAAACAACAGTTTGAAAGGGATAGAAGAATGTTTGTAGGAGATCTGGTTACGTTTAGATCAGCAGGCGTCGTGTGCAGAACCTGGAGCTGTGAGAAGCCGTCACTGCTCTGAGGTTGTTAAGCAGATCCAGTTAAAAGATCTGCAGACCTACAGTGGATTTTCAGAGTGCAGTCTGAGGTGACTGTTTAAAGCGGATCTGTTCTTAAACCTTTTCTCACACACGCTGCAGGGGTAAGGGCTCTCCCCTGTGTGTGTTCTCCTGTGGATGACCAGATGCACATTTTGATTAAAACTTTTACCACAAAACTCACATGTGAACAGTTTCTCATCCATGTGGGTTCTCATGTGGACCGAAAGGTTGTCGCTTCTCCTGAAACCTTTATGACATATTGGACAAAAGTAGGGCCTCTCCTCTGAGTGACATCTCCTGTGAAGAATCAAGCTGCGCTTCGTAGTGAAGCTCTTCAGACAGGTTTCACAGGAATAGGGTTTTTCACTGGAGTGGATGCTTGTGTGCTTCGACAAATCGCTGCTGCAGCGGAAACATTTCCCACAGGTGGTGCATGAATACGGCTTCTCCCCAGTGTGGACCCTCATATGGGTCAGTAAAGCAAACTTCCTGATGAAGCTCTTCCCACACGTTTTGCATGTAAAGGGTTTCTCTCCGGTGTGGATTTTACGATGCCTCCTCATTGCATACTGAAACCTGAATTCTTTATCACAGAAGTCACATTTGACTAAAGTTTTACTTGTTTTGGGGTCAGACTGACTCTCTGAGGACGGACAATTTGGTTCCAACTCTTCAGATCTGCTCGATCCTGACTCTTGATTCTCGGCTTTAGGAGATCTCTGAGGAAGGAGTTGGTCACAGTTTGTCTCTGGTTCACTGTTGTCGGTTACATCATAATCAACCGTCACCATGAGTGATTCTGTCTCCTGCTTCAGAACGAGATGCTCAGCATCCTGACTGATACACAGCTCTTCGTGTTCTTCTTTAATCTCTGGAGGATGAAGCTCTTCTTGTGGAGCTCCCTCTTCCTCCTGGTCAAGAAGCTGCTGCTCATTATGGATGTCCTCCTCACAGAGATGACCATGTGGAAGGCCTGGATGAACACAGAACCACAAGAACAATATTAGAATGGTGCTGATAAGCAAACAGATGTAGAGGAATATTTTAGTTATTTTAAGGCTCACTAGGATGACTTTACTCGGACACCTGAGATATTACAATTTGGCTCAAATATCAGCTTATTTTCACGGAACGTTTTATCTAAACCCAAAACGCTCACATCAGTCACAGCGTTTCCCCCATTATCTAAGGGGGGGTAGGGACTGAGTAGGGACTAGGGGAAAATGGACTAGGGGAAATTGGACTAGGAGAAAATGGACTAGGGGAAAATGGACTAGGGGAAAATGGACTAAGGGAAATGGACTAGGGGAAAAATGGACTAGGGGAAAATGGACTAGGGGAAAATGGACTAGGGGAAAATGGACTAGGGGAAATGGACTAGGAGAAAATGGACTAGGGGAAATGGACTAGGGGAAAATGGACTAGGGGAAAATGTACTCGTCGCCTTCCGCTTATCCGGAACCGGGTCGCGGGGGCAGCAGACTCAGCAGAGACACCCAGATGTCCCTATCCCCAGACACCTCCTCCAGCTCCTCCGGGGGGAGCCCAAGGCATTCCCAGGCCAGCCGAGAGACATAGTCCCTCCAGCGTGTCTTGGGCCGTCCCCTGGGCCTCCTCCCGGTGGCACGTGCCTGGAACACCTCCCGAGGAAGGCGTCTAGGAGGCATGCGGTATAGATGCCCGAGCCACCTCAACTGGCTCCTCTCGATGTGGAGGAGCAGCGGCTCTACTCCGAGCCCCTCCCGGATGGCCGAGCTCCTCACCCTATCTCTAAGGGAGTGCCCGGCCACCCTACGGAGGAAGCTCATTTCAGCCGCTTGTATCCGATATCTCGTTCTTTCGGTCATGACCCAAAGTTCATGGCCATAGGTGAGGGTAGGAACGTAGACCGACCGGTAAATTGAGAGCTTCGCTTTTCGGCTCAGCTCTCTCTTCACCACAACGGACCGGCACAGCGCCCTCATTACTGCGGCAGTCGCACCAATCCGTCTGTCGATCTCCCGCTCAATTCTTCCCTCACTCGTGAACAAGACCCCGAGATACTTGAACTCCTCCACTTGAGGCAGGAACTCCCCTCCAACCTGAAAAGGACAAGCCACCCTTTTCCGGTTGAGTACCATGGCCTCTGACTTGGAGGAGCTGATGTTCATCCCAGCCGCTTCACACTCGGCTGCGAACCGCCCCAGCGCATGCTGTAGGTCTTGGCTAGAGGGGGCCAGCAGGACCACGTCATCTGCAAAAAGAAGAGACGAAATCCACATGTCCCCAAACCAGACCCCCTCCGGCCCTTGGCTGCGTCTAGAAATCCTGTCCATAAAAGTTATGAACAGGACCGGTGACAAAGGGGAGCCCTGCCGGAGTCCAACACGCACCGGGAACAGATCCGACTTAGTGCCGGCAATGCGGACCAAACTCCTGCTCCGCTCGTACAGGGACCGAATGGCTCCTAATAAAGGGCCCCCGATTCCATACTCCTGGAGCACCCCCCACAAGGCATCACGAGGGACACAGTCGAATGCCTTCTCCAGGTCCACAAAACACATGTCAACCGGTTGGGCAAACTCCCATGAGCCCTCGAGTACCCTGTAGAGGGTATAGAGCTGGTCCAGTGTTTCACCGCCCGGACGAAAACCACACTGCTCCTCCTGAAGCCGAGGTTCGACTATCGGCCGGACTCTCCTCTCCAATACCCTGGCGTAGGCCTTACCAGGGAGGCTGAGGAGTGTGATCACCCTGTAATTGGAACACACCCTCCGGTCACCCTTCTTATGAAGGGGGACCACCACCCAAGTCTGCCAGTCCAGAGGCACTGTCCCCGACCGCCATGCAATGTTGAAGAGGCGTGTCAACCAGGACAGCCCCACAACATCCAGAGATTTGAGGTACTCAGGGCGGATCTCATCCACCCCCGAAGCCTTGCCACCGCGGAGCTTTTTAACCACCTCGGTGACTTCAGCCTGGGTGATGAAAGAGTCCAACCCCGAGTCCCCAGCCTCTGTTTCCACCAGGGAATGCGTGATGGCAGGATTGAGGAGATCCTCGAAGTACTCCTTCCACCGCCCGATAATGTCCCGAGTCGAGGTCAGCAGCCTCCCACCCCCTACTATAAACAGTGTTGGCGAAGCACTGCTTCCCCCTCCTGAGGCGCCGGACGGTTTGCCAGAATCGCTTCGAGGCCGACCGGTAATCCTTCTCCATGGCCTCACCGAACTCCTCCCAGGCCCGAGTTTTTGCCTCTCCCACAGCTCGGGCCGCAGCATCCTTGGCCTCACGGTACCCGTCAGCCGCCTCAGGAGTCCCACAAGCCAACCACAGGCGATAGGACTCCTTCTTCAGCTTGACAGCATCCCTTACTGCCGGTGTCCACCACCGGGTTCTGGGATTGCCGCCACGACAGGCACCGCAGACCTTACAGCCGCAGCTACGGGCAGCAGCATCGACAATAGATGCGGAGAACATGCTCCACTCGGACTCTATGTCTCCAACATCCCCCGGAATCTGGTCAAAGCTCTCCCGGAGGTGGGAGTTGAATACATCCCTGGCCGAGGGTTCCGCCAGGCGTTCCCAGCAGACCCTCACTATGCGTTTGGGCCTGCCAAGTCTGTCCGGCTTTCTCCTCCTCCAGCGGATTCCAACTCACCACCAGGTGGTGATCAGTGGACAGCTCAGCCCCTCTCTTCACCCAAGTGTCCAAAACATGCGGCCGAAGGTCTGATGATACGACAACAAAGTCGATCATTGACGTCATGCCTAGGGTGTCCTGGTGCCAAGTGCACTGATGGACACCCTTATGCTTGAACATGGTGTTCATTATGGACAATCCGTGACTAGCACAGAAGTCCAATAACAAAACACCACTCGGATTCAGATCGGGGAGGCCATTCCTCCTGATCACGCCTCTCCAGGTGTCACTGTCGTTTCCCACGTGGGCGTTGAAGTCCCCCAGCAGAATAATGGAGTCCCCGGGAGGGGCACTATCCAGCACCCCCGACAGGGACACCAAGAAGGCCGGGTACTCCGCCGTAGGCCGAAACGACAGTCAGAGACCTATCCCCGACCCGAAGGCGCAGGGATGCGACCCTCTCATCCACCGGGGTAAACCCCAACACAAGACGGCTGAGCTGGGGGGCAACAAGCAAACCCACCCCAGCCCGCCGCCTCTCGCCGTGGGCCACTCCAGAGTAGAAGAGACTCCAGCCCCTCTCAAGGAGATGGGTTCCAGAGCCCACGCTGTGCGTGGAGGCGAGCCCGACTATTTCTAGTCGATATCTCTCGACCTCCCGCACAAGCTCAGGCTCCTTCCCCCCAGCGAGGTAACATTCCACGTCCCTAGAGCCACCCTAAGCATCCGGGGATCGGGCCGCTGAGGTCTCCACCTTCGTCCGCCACCCAATCCTCTTTGCACCGGTCCCTCACGGTTCCCCCTGCAGGTGGTGGGCCCACTGGGGGATGGCCTCGCGTCTCTCTTTCGGGCTTGGCCCGGCCGGGTCCCGCGAGGAGCAACCCGGCCACCAGGCGCTCTCCGACGAGTCCCGACCCCAGGCCTGGCTCCAGGGTGGGACCCCGGCTCCGCCGTACCGGGCGACGTCACGTGCCTCGATATACTTGTCCTCATGAAGGATTCTTGAACCGCTCTTTGTCTGACCCATCACCCAGAGCCTGTTTGCCATGGGAGACCCTACCAGGGGCATTTAAGCCCCAGATAACATAGCCTCTAGGATCATTTGAACACTCAAACCCCTCCACCACGTTAAGGTGGCGGTTCAAGGAGGGGAAAAATGGACTAGGGTAAAATGGACTGGGTGGTTCAAGGAGGGGAGAAAATGGACTAGGGGAAAATGGACTAGGGGAAAATGTGCCAAGGGGAAAATGGACTAGGAGAAAATGGACTAAGGGAAATGGACTAGGGGAAAATGGACTAGGGGAAAATGGACTAGGAGAAAATGGACTAGGGGAAAATGGACTAGGAGAAAATGGACTAGGAGAAAATGGACTAGGGGAAAATGGACTAGGAGAAAATGGACTAGGGGAAATGGACTAGGGGAAAATGGACTAGGAGAAAATGGACTAGGGGAAATAGACTAGGGGAAAGTGGACTAGGGGAAAATGGACTAGGGGAAATGGACAATGGAGATGCTTTAATCCTGCTTTCCGTAGAAAGGAACAAAAGTATAATTTTTATTAAAGCAAAATGTCAAAATATCGACTTGTTTGATGAAGTGGTGATAAAAATCAGACCTGGATCGGTTCCTGAATATAGATGAACGTTAGCTTCAGTTAGCTGAAGGTTTTCTGCTTCCATCCTGGTTTCTCCTCTCCTGTAGATGATCCATCTTTGTATTTAAAGTAAGTTTGTAGCAGAGAGGACTTAATATAATACAATTCTGACTAAATTACATATTCCAGTTTCATCTACTAATGGGGAAATAAATTGTATAGAAGCTGAATTCAGTAATTTGAACGAACTCTTTGACTTTGTCCATCTCATCTCCAAAGACTACTTATTTTTACACTAAGCCAAATAATTTCTATTAATTAGACTAATTAAGGCCTAACTTCAGCCTGACACTGGGAGCACAAAACAAAACGCCAAAAAGATAACTCAACTGACACAGTAACACAGCAGCCTATTAACACGCGCTGTTCTGTTTTAGGTTCTGAATAAATGCTGTAACATGTTAACGGAAACTTTGTTCAATCATATGAATAGAAATCATGAATTAAGAAAACGTAAGTGTTTCAAATTCATCATCAGCCAAAAACAGCAGCACCGCAGTGATCGGAATGAAAGCTGCTTCACATAACTGAACTAATTATTTATGTCCAGATGACTCTTCCTCAGATGAAGGCATCATCTTTTGTCAGTTTATCAGCTTCCTTTTAACCTGAGAGGTTTTACTGGAGATTAGCTGAAATCTGACTTGATGTTAAGAATCATCTCTTCCTGGTCATCTTCTCTGACCCAGAGCTGTTTAGCTTCACCAACATGTTGTCCATCTGTTTATCCAACATCTGACCTCACCTGGTAAACAATCTGCAGGGTAGGCAGGACAGGGGTGGGTGATGTGTTTAGGAGCATCAAGAGAAACTGAGCTTCCAGTAATTTATACGCAGACCGACAGTGAGATTGCATACTTAAATGGGATAATGTCATGTCAGACATCACACGTGGCACACAGCACGATAGATGGGATACATTTAGAACATCGCCCAGTCCTACTTCAACCACAACCAACCATACTAATCCTGGAGAGAACTTACTGGTTAACTCATGAAGCTCCAGCTCCACCCAGACTCTTCCTCAGCAGACAGGGTCTGTTGAGCAACAATAGGTTTGGTTTGGCTAGGAGTAACTACTAATTAGTGTCAAAGGTGTTTTATAACAAAGCTAGTAATTTAGATCAAAATGACCAAGTCAGGACACCACCTCATTATCAGGTACATTATCAGCCAATCAGCTGTCCGTCTCTGTCAGGTATTGTTCTATGATTCCCCGTCAGGTGAGGTGTGGCGTTATAGAACAGGTGAATGAGTGAATTCATGTTCTAGTGTTCTCCAACAGCCCTGCACACATTACAGAATAAACACAAACTACTTCTCTCCAAATACAAGAATTTACCAGAATACGTCAACGTCCACATACAATACTTTAATTTACAAACTCTTTAACTAGACCATTTCAATTCAGTTTATTTATATAGCGCCAATTCACAACACATGTTGTCTCAAGGCACTTCATTATAGGCTTAGGCTGCTGGAGGACATAATGACCACTTTCGCCCTCTTCGCTGCATTCTCACACTACTCTTCAGTTTTGTGTTATTTGCTGTTATCTCGGCTTTTGACTTTGTTCTCTCTCTTTTCTCTTCCTAGAAGCTACACCTGGCCTGACTCTGTGTCTACCTGTGACACCTTTCTGGAGAGGGGAATCCTCCAAGCTTCTGCTGGCAACAACTTAATGCTCACCCTCTACCGATGGTCCACATGGCCCTGTCTTTCAGTGTTTAACCCTTTCTCTCTCCTAGACATAGCTACTGACTGAGCTTTTACTGTAACTAACTCTATGTGCTCTCTACAGACTCTAACCTTGAAAACTGGCTCAGAGTTTATCTGTTCTTTCTTTCTAGGTGAAACGACTAAAGGAGCTACATCCATTAACATTTAACTTTTCCTTCCCATAGAAAGGACTCCTGGATCAGTGCTTCTTTGTTCTCTTTGTGTCTCTGCTCTGTTCTCTCTAACCCCCAGTCAGTCGTGGCAGATGGCCGCTCACACTGAGCCTGGTTCTGGTTCTGCTGGAGGTTTCTTCCTGTTAAAAGGGAGTTTTTCCTCTCCACTGTCGCTACATGCATGCTCAGTATGAGGGATTGCTGCAAAGTCAACGCCAGTGACTGTCCACTGTCTCTACATGCTCATCCAGGAGGAGTGAATGCTGCAAGTCACTGACTGGATGCAATCTGCTGGGTTTCCTTAGATAGAAAAACTTGTTATCCAATTTGAATAAATAACAAAATCTGACTGCACTGTTCAATGGTTAGGACTAATTGGAATGTATGTACCTGACTTTTATTCAATTCAATTCAATTCAGTTTATTTATATAGCGCCAATTCACAACACATGTCGTCTCAAGGCACTTCACAAAAGTCAGGTTCAGGTTTTGTACATTCCAATTAGTCCTAACCATTGAACAGTGCAGTCAGATATATGGAAAAAGAATGTAAATCCTGGGGGTTTCAGTGGAAAAGGGGCTAATTTATCATGGTTTAAGGACTATGTGGACATATTTTATGCTGGTTAGTGAGAGGAGATGGAGGGAAAACACAAATAGATTGATCTCATGTTGCAGGAATAAAGAAACTCTTTACCAGTCATCAACTTTACAAACTAAATTTGTAACTCAGCTTTTAGATTCATCTGTTCTCCAACATACCTGAATCAAATGAATGTCTTGCCTGGCCTCTGCTGAGCTGAATGACTGGATGCTGATTTGATTCAGATGTTAGAGCAGGGATGCATCTAAACCCTCTGCAGGACTGGACTTGGACACCCCTGGTTCAGTACATGAACAGCTGGTACACACTGATTCCTATCAGATGGGACCATTCTCCCCACAACCTTTAGTAAACTGTTTGATTTTCTAAAATGTATCTAGAGAAATGTCCTCATGTTCAGCTTAAGACTCAATAAGAAGCTTCAATTGATGCTTCAGATTTTGTTGATGAGACTAATTTCATTTTACTAACCAGTCAGAGGAGTTGTTTTATGGACATTAAGGTCATCTGGTCATCCAAGCTACGCTACATAATTCTTTTAAGGGAAAAAAGCCTCAATATTAAATGAAAACATTAATAAGTGTGAGTTTATGCTAGATGGATGGAATTATCATGAAAGAATCAGAGCCCAACCGATATTAGAGATCATGCTCAGATCTCTGCAATATTCAATTATTGTTGAATTTAAATGTCTCTCTGCTCTGGGTTCATAGCAACCAGATTCCAGATAATAGGTCATCCAATAAGGTACTGTACAACATAAATGTTCCTTATTTCCATCTCAACATCAAGGTTTTAGAGAAAAAGTTGCTTCTCTCGTCCTCTACGGTTTCTTTTGACCCCGCTTTAAAAATCTTCTGTCACCAAATACACTGCTCAAAAAAATCAAGGGAACACTCGAATAACATCCTAGATCTGAATGAATGAAATATTCTCATTCAATACTTTGTTCTGTACAAAGTTGAATGTGCTGACAACAAAATCACACAATAATCATCAATGGAAATCAAATTTATGAACCAATGGAGGCCTGGATTTGGAGTCACACACAAAAAGTGGAAAAAACAACTACAGGCTGATCCAAAACTTTGATGTAATTTTCCTTAAAAAAGTCAAAATGAGGCTCAGTATTGTGTGTGGCCTCCACCTGCCTGTATGACCTCCCTACAATGCCTGGGCATGCTCCTGATGAGACGGCTGATGGTCTCCTGAGGGATCTCCTCCCAGACCTGGACTAAAGCATCCACCAACTCCTGGACAGTCTGTGGTGCAACGTGACGTTGGTGGATGGAGCGAGACATGATGTCCCAGATGTGCTCAATCGGATTCAGGTCTGGGGAACGGGCGGGCCAGTCCAGAGCTTCAATGTCTTCATCTTGCAGGAACTGCTGACACACTCCAGCCACATGAGGTCTAGCATTGTCCTGCATTAGGAAGAACCCAGGGCCAACCGCACCAGCATATGGTCTCACAAGGGGTCTGAGGATCTCATCTCGGTACCTAATGGCAGTCAGGCTACCTCTGGAGACCCTCCAAAGAAATGCCAGCCCACACCATTACTGACCCACTGCCAAACCGGTCATGCTGAAGGATGTTGCAGGCAGCAGATCGCTCTCCACGGTGTCTCCAGACTCTGTCACGTCTGTCACATGTGCTCAGTGTGAACCTGCTTTCATCTGTGAAGAGCACAGGGCGCCAGTGGCGAATTTACCAATCCTGGTGTTCTCTGGCAAATGCCAAGCGTCCTGCACGGTGTTGGGCTGTGAGCACAACCCCCATTTGTGGACGTCGGGCCCTCATACCATCCTCATGGAGTCGGTTTCTAACCGTTTTTGCAGACACATGCACATTTGTGGCCTGCTGGAGGTCATTCTGCAGGGTTCTGGCAGTGCTCCTCCTGTTCCTCCTTGCACAAAGGTGGAGGTAGCGGTCCTGCTGCTGGGTTGTTGCCCTCCTTCGGCCTCCTCCACGTCTCCTGGTGTACTGGCCTGTCTCCTGGTAGCGCCTCCAGGCTCTGGACACTACGCTGACAGACACAGCAAACCTTCTTGCCACAGCTCGCATTGATGTGCCATCCTGGATGAGCTGCACTACCTGAGCCACTTGTGTGGGTTGTAGAGTCCGTCTCATGCTACCACGAGTGTGAAAGCACCACCGACATTCAAAAGTGAACAAAACATCAGCCAGAAAGCATAGGTACTGAGAAGTGGTCTGTGGTCCCCACCTGCAGAACCACTCCTTTATTGAGTGAGTCTTGCTAATCGCCAAAGATTTCCCCCTGTTGTCTTTTCCATTTAAACAACAGCAGTGAAACTGATTGTCA
This sequence comes from Crenichthys baileyi, assembly GCA_036173005.1. NCBI lineage: Eukaryota > Metazoa > Chordata > Actinopteri > Cyprinodontiformes > Goodeidae > Crenichthys > Crenichthys baileyi. The sequence goes on along the minus strand of JAHHUM010001596.1, from coordinate 16,354 downwards.
ATCAGTGTTGCTTCCTAAGTGGACAGTTTGATTTCACAGAAGTTTGATTTACTTGGAGTTATATTGTGTTGTTTAAGTGTTCCCTTTATTTTGAGCAGTGTGTATTACAGAGTCTGAATTAATGGTTCTCAAATAATGAGCATTTACTGCACACTGTTATTGCAATATATTGTGTGTATATATAATAAAATGTAGAGTTTCATAGAAACAGATTTTCTCTCCTGGTTGGTATTAGGACTGGTTTAATTTCCTGTTGAGTCTGATCATATTTGACATCCACAGCATGTTGAATATTTAGACTGCATTTTTATCAAATACATCGAGTGGTTTGTAAATGTTTCCACATATCGTTACATTTCAACCACAAACATAAATATATTTTATTGGAGTTTTATGTGAAAGACCAACACAAAGTGGTAACAATTATGAAGTAGAAAGAAAATTATACATGATTTAAAACATGTTTTGCAAATAAAAAACTGAAAAGTGCGGTGAGCAAAAGTATTCAGCCCCGTTTACTCTGAGTGCAACCAGTTGCCTTCATAAGTTGCCTGATGAGTGCTAATGACTAAATAGAGTCCACCTGTATGTAATATAATCTCAGTCCAAATACAGCTGCTCTGTGACGGCCTCAGAGGTTGGTTCAGAGAATATTGGGGAGCAAACATCATAAAGTCCAAGGAACAACCAGACAGGTCAGGGATAAAAATGTGGAGATGTCTAAAGCAGGATTAGGATATAAAAAGATTTCCCAAGCTTCAAACATCTCACAGAGCTCTGTTCAATCCATCATCTGGAGATGGAAAGAGTATGGCACAACTGGAAACCTACCAAGACAAGGCCGTCCACCTCAACTTACAGGCCCAACAAGGAGAGCCAGACGAGCCCAAAATTTTACTTTTTGGCCAAAATGTAAAACACTGTGTGTGGAGGAGAACTAACTATGCACATCACTCTGAACACACCATCCCCACTGTCACATATGGTGGTGGCAGCATCATGCTCTGGGGCTGCTTCTCTTCAGCAGGGACAGGCAAGGTGGTCAGAGTTGATGGGAAGATGGATGGAGCCAAATACAAGACAATCTTGGAAGAAAACCTGTCTGCAAAAGACTTGAGACTGGGGCAAAGGTTGACCTTCCAGCAGGACAACGACCCTAAACATAAAGCCAGAGGCCAGTTTCTGTCTTTATATCAGATACACATGGTGGGTGCGCCCCATAACATTCCCAGGAAAAAAAGCCGAGAAGAACAAGCCGTTGTGGGAGGAGATTTCTCCATGGAAGAACAAAGTGTCACACTGCAGGACTGGCTCATACGGATGGACCTATCAGAGAGGTCGTTTTTTTATCATGTGATTTACCACTGATAACATAAATATGCTAGAAAATATTGATTACAAAGGACCACAGGCACAGCCTGAAACATATCAGATTCCATAGATTTATAGACTTTATCAATTAATTCAGAGCTCATTTTGTCTTTGCACAGAAACAAATCTTATTTTTTTAATTGGTCACATAGTCAAAGAGGACGAAGCAGTCAAGTGGTCCGCCGCTCTCACCGGTGGATCTGAAAGAACGAATGCTTTGCCTGATGTCGTCGAAAATGCGTGCAAACTCCACCCACCCTGATCCACAGAATTCCTTCTGGGAGACAAATGGTGCACACCCTTATGCCCCTTTTCCACTGTTTCTCTTTGGCTCGGCTCAGCTCCATCTTGTTGTAGCTCATATTCTGCAGGTTTCTTCAAAGAGCCGTTGTAGATGCTGATGGCCGTGGGCAGGAAGGATCTCCTGTAGCGTCTCTCTTACAGCAGATCTGAAGAAGACTGACTGAAGACACTCTGTTGTTGTACAACAGTCTCATGAAGAGGATGCTCAGGGTTCTCCATAATGTTCCTCATTTTATGAAGAATCCTTTGCGCAATGACATGACATGATGAAGAGGAGAAAATACTAACTTATATGTAAAGGAATAGGAAGCTAATCCGGATTTCTCGTCCCAGATGATGACTCCGAAGGTCATTGCAAGGATTGTGACACAGAAATCCAAACATAACTTCATAATTTAAAATAACAAGGCAGCGGAGATAAACACAGATCCTGTTGTGTTCCAAGTGTTTTGTAGTACCAGTGGATCTGGTTCTGATCCGAAGGAAATAAATGGAGACCATGAACGCTGCGAACCGAGGACTGCAGCATATGTGGCAGATCTCAGGTCGGTTAATGCGGTCTATGGATCACGGATATTATTGAAGATGAGGTGGGAGACCTGAACGTTAATTGTGGTTGCTATGACAACATGATTAGGTTATTTGGATGCTACTTTGTGAGGAGCCGATCTGTGTAACTGTTTTCTTTGTTTTAGTGCAGGCGCGTGCTTATGACGTGTCCTTCTTCGCGTGATTAGCACCAGCCCAGAACAGGTTGAGTTCTGGGCTGGTGTTTGTTGAGGCGGGCGGGTTTTACGTCGCCTTTGGGCTGGAAGCGGTCAGACCTGGCAACCCTGCCTGTGGTGGAGCAGCCTAACGACGAACGCCGAGAACAATGATCGTCTCCTATCTTGGAAATTTAAATCTAAACGAACATCTTCCACAGATACAATCTGAACCTTCATTGTGTTTCACTCATTTATTTGATCAAAGCGGCCAGAGCAGCAAATAAACGTTTAGTTCGTTTTGTCGGCAGCCATGTTGGATCTTAAACGCAGGAACCAGAGATTTTGCAAACTCGAAAAAAACCAACTGAATTTTTCGTATTTATCCCCCGATACGGAACTCAAATGTCGACCAAGAACAAGCCGAATAAGGATGAGTACGAAGCTGAAGTAGGTTGGGTCCAAATAGGAGGAACGAAACGGCGCATCGACGTGGAACCGTCCTGATTCCTCCGCGGCACTTAGCAGACCCCAGATCAGCTCCTCCAGGTGCTCCTGACTCAGTTCCTGAGACCCTCAGCCTGGACCTACCTGCGGGGTTCTGGCCGGTTCGGGGTCTCCTGGTGAGGTCCAGCAGTCTGCGCTGACGGTCGATCTCCTCCTCGTACTGGACGATGGTTTTTTCCACCTGTGAGAAGATTTCTTCAGCAGCTGCAGTTAGTCTCTCTCTGATAAACTCTCTCAGAGGCTGAACTGAACACATTGTTGCTGCGCAGACTCAGACTGAGCAACACAGACAAGCTAACGATGCTAAACGCTGTTTAATCACGGAGCGAGGAAAGCTAACACTGCTAGCATGTACTTCCACCGGATGTCACACTGTTAGGGTCCGACAGAAACACCGAAATAGAGTTCCACTTTGAACTTGAAAAAACGAAGATATGTCATTTTAACAGCAAAATGTTATTATTATTATTAGTTCTATACTACCAGTAATATTTATAATAAACAACATGTGGGACTGATATTCTCCGCAGATTTCAGGTCAGCAGGAAAAGAAAACAAATGTACAAATAAGAAATCAGGTTAATAAAGGCGAATTAAATATTTTGTACATGTAAGTTCTATAAGCAACACATTTTTACATGAAACATTTTTTATATATTGCTGTGAAACAAACCTGGATGAATGTTTCACCTTTTTAGTATCCAGAATAAAAGAGAGTTAATTGTCCAGAAGATCATGCTGAAGTACAGCACAATCTCATATGTTCATAATTAAAAACAAAATATTCTGCCCGGAAACAAGAGCACCTTTAGCTTTCAAACCATACAGAAACTAAGCTAGAAATGATTTCTAATTTTTGAGGAAGTCTGGACACTGGCTGTGCTGATTAAACATGCGCTTCCATAACAAAGCCGTTGATTTTTGGTAGAAAGGTCATTGAAAACATAATCCGTTTGACTGTTTGGTTGATTTAAAAAATCTGCTCATCTTTAGATACATGAAACATGAGTTTGTTGGACCAAATTGTATCAATAAACCCTGGTAAAAAAAAACAAACTGGATAACAAACAGCATTAAGTGTATGCATTCAGTGGTCCTGTTCCTACTGCTGAGACAGAGAAACTGTCAGAATGTGTGTGGAGCATGGAATCAGGCCCTGCTCATCCTTCTTCCACCTGTCACTGTGCACTGCCGCTCAACAGGCTGAAATAAGGCTCCTATGTTTTTCTGTTGCTCACAAGAAATAAAAATTCAGCTGTTTGGAAAAATGTCCAGTTACAAAAAAGAAAAGAAAATACAGTAATGCTGTGGAAACAAAAGCAGCATCCATTGTCCTTACTTAGTGTTGTGCCCCAGCGATGGGATGAAACAATGCACTGAACTGTACACAGAGAAGAACAGATTAGTAAAACTCTGAATCCCAGAATCCACAGCATCAACCTACTTTTTGGATAGCCCAGGAAGCAGTCACAGCTGGAACCCCATGACATCATCATACAAAACTGTTGAGTGCAGCCCTGCTTGCTCTCTTCTGGTGATTAGAAACTGCAGGCTCTCAAGACTATTGTTGCTTGAACTCATTTGTCACTTACAATAACATAAACACACAGATCCAGTTCCTAGCTTAGAATACAGCAGAACCAAGAAACCAGGAGACAGTCCAACTTCCAACGTGACTCAGTATTTCATAAACCATCCAACCCCTGATTCACTTTTATATGACCAATGAATCCCATCCTAACAGCAGCCTCACTCATGGTGTTGCAGCGCTGGCCACACCCATTGCAAACTAGTCAGCCAGTGTATATAACTGCCGACCCTCCCTGCTAATGCAGACATATACCAACCAATCCCATGCGGTTTGAAGGAAAAAAAAAGTCTGAGAGAAAGAAGCAGAAAAAAACGGCATCCAATCAGGAGATGGCTCCTGTCGTTCACTTCAAAAACCTGAGAGCCATTTCGCTCGCGACCATCACATCACTACTGTCTTCACCCACAGCCGCCAATGGTTTTATAGGGGAGCAACGTGCATGAATGTCCTGGTTTCGTTGGCTGAATACAGGACTTCCGAGCCTGGATCCAAGGTTGAATATGATCTGACATCTGTGTATCTGTCAATCGGAAACCAGCAAGACAAGTCACCTCAACCTTTCTTTCTGAGTCTCTGCAGAATAAGAATCTGAGCCAAAGATCCCCAAGAAGAGAATATGAAGTTTGCCTAAAGAAGACTGCATCAAAACTGAGCAGAAGGTTACCCTCCCAGCTGCTGCTAAAAGGAACCAACATAGTTTCTTTGTTCATCGTCCGCTTTTGACCTCCTGTCCTCCTGTTCACCAGCACATTTCACATAAGAGGTTATGTCTGGCCAGAGAACCTTAGTTTAGGATAAAACATTCAAATATTGTGTATTTCATTAAGGTTAGTTTACTGCAATGAATGGTTTAAACACAGATCAGCCAATCGTATGGATGTTAATATTTGTATTAATAAAGGTAAGTTCATGACTTAGTGAAATTGCTATGTTAGTATTTTTTCCCTTTGATAACTGAGCCGTGACGTCATCACGTCTGTCCCATCCATCCCCATCTTGTGAGAGGTCATAAATGTTCCTCTTTTTAAAAACTACAGTTGGTAAGGTATTCTCACTGTTGACCTCAGGCTGGCTACCAGAGCAGATAGCCTGACGAATTAACTAGCTAACATCAGCACGTTATACTGTGTTATTCTACCAAAGGCAGAACACCATAAAGGAAAAAGAACAACATTAGTATGAACACCACAGTTAGCAGGGGCCGGTTTTCTATGTTTGATATGACCCCTTCTCTTTTCCAATGGTTATAATCAGTCTGACAGAGAGAGGTATCCCAATCCTTGTGGTTTTTAGTATAACAATGACCATCAGTGGGACCCTTTGTGGGGTGCCTTGAGATGACATTGTTGAAAATAAGCGCCGTTTAACTAAATAATCTGAACTGAAACTTTCTCTGTAGTTATGCTGCTATAGGCTTAGGCTGCTGGAGGACATAATGACCACTTTCAACCTCTTTGCTACATTCTCACACTACTCTCAAATTTTGCATTATTTGCTGTTATTTCAGCTTTTAACTTTGTTCTCTCTCTTTTCTCTTCCTAGAAGCTACACCTGGCCTGACTCTGTGTCTACCTGTAACACCTTATGGTGTTACAGGTAGACACATGGTATGTGTAAAGCCATACATGATATGTGTAAGCCATGATATGTGTACACATACCTTACACATGGTATGTGTAAGCCATACATGGTATGTGTATGGTGTAAAGTTGGGGCCACCTTATGGTGGCCCCAACTTTCCCTTAACTGCCGCCAAGTGGAAGCGACGGCCACGGACGGAGGTGGTGGTGGTGTATGGGCTGTGTCCCTTGTATACACCGGGTGTTCCCAACTTTCCCTTAACTGCCGCCAAGTGGAAGCGACGACCACGGATAGTGGCGGTGTGTGGGCCGTGTCCCACGAATACACCGGGTGTTCCCAACTTTCCCTTAAATGCAGCCAAGTGCAAGCGACGGCCATGGACAGCGGGGGAGGTGTATTGGCCGTGTCCCTCGTATACACCGGGTGTTCCCGACTTTCCCTTAACTGCCGCCAAGTGGAAGCGACGACCGCGGACGGTGATGGTGGTGGTGTATGGGCCGTGTCCCTCGTATACACCGGGTGGCCCAAGCCAAGTGAATCCTTGCCTACACCGAAGCCAAGTATTCACCTTAACACTGTCATCCACTTGGTGGGCCATGAGGGAAAACAGGGGACACTAGGTGATTGCGAGGGACATGGCCAGCACATGTCAATGTTCCTTACCTGAGCCAAGTATTCACCTTAGCACTGTAATCCACTTGGTGGCCCATGAGGGAAAACAGGAGACACCAGGTGATTATGAGGGACATGGGCAGTATAAGTCAATGGACCATAGGCACGTACTGGCAATGGTCCATTGACTTATACTGGCCATGTCACTCGTTATCACCTGGTGTCCCCCGTTTTCCCTCATGGGCCACCAGGTGATAACGAGTGACACGGCCAGTATAAGTCAATGGACCATAGGATAGTATTGGCCGTGGCACTCCCATGCACCTGGTGGCCCATGAGGGAAAACGGGGGACACCAGGTGATAACGAGGTACATGGCAGGTATAAGTCAATGGACCATAGGATATTATTGGCCGTGGCACTCCCATGCACCTGGTGGCCCATGAGGGAAAACTGGGGACAGCAGGTGATAACGAGGGACACGACCATTACAAGTCAATGAATGGCACGAAATAATGGCAAAGTGTGATATAGAAGGGATATGCTCTAGTTAACCATGTCCACAGGGTTGTCCATTTAGGGTACCCAGGTTTCAGGCACCTGCCCCTGGTTAAACTCGGGCCATTTGCCTGACACTTTCCATAATCATAATGTATGCCAGTTGTCCCAAAACACATGTTGTGATTTTGTTTATTTGACCACATGTGCTGCAGAGGTGGTTGAGATTTGGTTAATTTCATTAAATGTCCACAATTAAAATTTTCAAAAGTTTTGGGAAGACTGCAGTTCTGTTTCTGAACCGTTTCATGGAGCTTTATTAATGCAAGCACAGTTAAACCTTTTTTAAGCTTTTGTAAGCCTGTAGTTATGTTTCTGAGCCGTTTCATGGAGGTTTATTAGTGCAATCAGCTGATCTGTGCTGTTTACGTCTCTCTAACTGCTCACGTAATTTACAACTCATTGATCCACCACAATTCACGCACATTTAACCACACTTTAACCTTTTTTAAGCTTTAAGCCTGCAGTTATGTTTCTGAGCCGTTTCATGGAGGTTTATTAGTTCAATCAGCTGACCCGCGCTGTTTACGTCATTCTCTCCCCCATTTGAACGCTGTGCATGTAGAACTGCTCACGTAAATAATAAGTAATTGATCCACCATAATTCACGCACTTTTAACCACACTTTAGCCTTTTTAAGCTTTTAAAAGCCTGTACTTATGTTTCTGAGCCGTTTCATGGAGTTTTTTTTTTTTTAATGTAATCAGATCTACTTTCTGCACAAACTACGCATCTAAGTGCGCCGGAGCCCTTTGGGGGCGAGGTTTCTTTGCCAGTTCTATTTTTAGAAATGGAGAGGACCTATAAATTTCGTGGAGTCGCCATTTTAGAGAGCATTTGGACCCTGACTGACTCTTTGAACAGTTGTTTGTGTGTGCCTGCAAGAGGAGGACTTTTTGAAAGAGCTTTTGAAACAATAAGTTTGTTACTGTTTCCAGTGGATGTAAGTACATACTAATTTACTGTTTTTCAGTTGTTTTTTTGCCTAAAACTGTCAAACTGCTGCGAGTTAATGACTACACACTGATTGTTGTTTAAGACTCTGAATCTGTCTGATTAGAATGAACTGACCTTATTTGCTGTGTAAAGTTGCCTTGATACAAAGTTTTATTTGTTATAAATGCTTTGTGACTCACATCCACTGTCCCCCCGTTTTTTTTTTTGTTTTTTGTTTTATTCTGTTTAGAACATGTCTGAGAAGCAAGAAGTTCAGTGCCCCTTGTGCAAGTGCACTTATTTAAACATTGCCCGGCACTTGAAGGCAGCTCACAGATGTGTGAACCTGAAAGAGAGGACCATCCTGGTCAAGGGGGCAACAGGACACATTAACATCCGTTCCTGCCCCTGTCCTGTGCTGGGCTGCAAATATAACCCTGGCCACCACCTGGAAAGGCAAATTGTCAACACACACAGTGAGCTCTCTGCCAGCAAAAAGCAAGAGCTGCTGTCCCGTGCCAGGACGATCCAGGCCATGCTTCTGCTGGGGGAGCTGCGGGCGTCCACGAGCACTCCAGCCATTTTGACAAGAGGGAGCAGGAAGACCCGGCTGGCCAGGTGGTGGAGCAGCCGGGTAATTCCAGTCAAGACCTGGTGTGCCGCGGTGTGGCCTGCGCAGACCTCTTGAAAAGGTAATCATTAAGCATACTTTTTCATTCATCTTGAAGATAGGAAGTAACAGAGAAATGCAGCTGAAAGTGATTGGGATTTTCATATCAGCTACAAATCTGAGCTGGACAAGCTGGCCAAGATCAGGGTGGATCTGGAGGCTAGGGTGGAACAGTAGCAGCTTGGGGGGGGGGGTCATGTAACAGCTTAAGACACAGAGGACTGAGGTGGCGGAGGTGGAGAATCACAGGTGAGAACGTTATCTTTGAGGCACTGGTTTCTGGAGAGGTGGACCTTTCTGCAAGTGGAAGAGAGATCCACAGTGAATACATTTTAAAGTACATCTCTCTCTCTCTCTCACTTGCTCTTTCTCTCTCAGGTCACTGAAGAGCAGGAGCCCACCACCTCAGCCTCCCCACCCCAAAGGAGGGGATCCAGATCCCTGGAATGGAAGAGAAGATTGTGTCGCCAATTGAGGCGACACTACAAGAGGAGGAAAGAGAGGAGGCGGGCCCTTTCTTCACCTGGTCTGCCGGAACAGGAAAGGGAAATTTAATGAGGCACATAGTCCTGCCAGAATCTATGGGTGAGTCCCCCCTATACACACACACACACACACACCCCTTTCAGTCAGTGCCTTGAAGGCAGCATATGCAACATTTAAACTTTCTGTCCCACCCCTGTCATTTCAGAGTTATACTTGAAGCGGTTTGCCGAATTCCACACCAGCACCCAGGCCACCCCAAAAATGCTGGAGGCTGCTAAATCGCGGGTGAGCCGTGTGAAGGCGTTCCTGCACTTTATGTCGGAGGGCCAAAAGAAAATAAGTGATTGGACCTTCCTCCACAATGTGGACAGGATCAAAAAGTAGCATTCTTCACCAATATGAGGGACACCGACATAGCCACGGCTGAGCTGGAGGAATCTGAGGAGGGGTCCTGATCCGTGTAAGTGAACGGAGCAGTGCAGTGCTTGTTTGCTGACATAGGGCGGACAGAAATGCACTCTCTTAACACTTTTGTCTCCACTCTGGCAGGTTGCAGACCACAAGACCACGATGCAGTTTGGGGAGGCCAGTCTGGCGCTGACAAGGGCGGAATTTACTTGGATTAAAAGGCTGCATGCCATCAAGGAAAAACTGGACTCCACTAATCCATATGTGCTGTTCACATTGGGTCAGCAGCCATTTAAAAACATAAACCGTTACCTGAGGATGACGTGGAGGAAGATGGACCTGAAATCAGATATTAACTTTACGCTGATCAGGACCGCCTTGGCAGACTGCCTAAGTATCGCTGATCTCTTCTTGCATACATTCTACAGTAATTACACATGTTGTGCTTATGACTAATTTCCATCCGCTTTCCCTGTTCAGGCCAAATTCACCCTGCCACACAGCAGCAGGTCAGCACGTCCAAGTGCCACGACACCAGGACGGCTGACCGGTTCTACAGCCACAACCCAAATTTACACGAGGGACTGCGGGTTAGGGATGTTATGACCAGCATGCTGAAGTCACCGAGGTGGAGGGTTTCTACTCATGCCACACTGAAGGCCCCAGCCAAAGCCCCAGCCAAAGCCTCAGCCAAAACCCCAGTGAAGGCCAAAGCAGGGGTCAAAGCAATGGCCGTGGAGAGCAGCAGCAGCAGCAGCGACTCTGACTCTGAGGATGAGACGCCAGTCCCTTACCAGGAGTCAGGGGACTCCTCCTCCTCCTCTCTGGATTCTGAAGAGGAGGCCCAGAGACAGCTGAGGGCTGAGGGTGAAGCTGTTTTCGCCCAGCAAGAGGCTGCCGGCCTCTTAGCTGAGGAGCTCAACAACAGCAAAAATAAGTCCCCTGAAGAGAGCCACAGTGAGGCTCCTTTGTTCGAAGCAGGCTTCCGATAGGGTCCTAAACAAGCAGGCCCTAAACAAATAGTTTTTGTAGTTAGTGTAGTGGATTTTTTGCATTGTTTGGGAGTGTTTTGTTTTTCACTTGATTGTGTGCTTGTTTTACTTGTTCTATTAAAATGTTCACATTGTTTTTTTCTACTCAATTCAGACTTGTTTGTGTAGTACATTTAAAACAACCTCGGCTAAAAATTAAATTAATATGAGACCAAAATATAAGATGAAACTAAAATATACTAAATCATTACAACAATATTACAATAAAAGTATCAGTAAAAATAACAAACCAAGATATACTCAATTTCAGTTTAAATTAAAATAAATTCCCAATTCTATGATCAATAAATACTTTATTATCAGCCTTTTCCAGCCTGTGTTGATGGCCATTGAAAACAGGTAAGTTTTCAGTGTGGAGCTAAACTGTGAGTTAGGTGCAGCATCCCCTGCTCTAGAGGCAGAGATCCAGAGCAGATGTGGAGTCCTGTAAAATCCTGTCACGAGAACATACATTCTTGAAATGTACAGGGTCTGCCAAGCTTGTAGCTCCAAGCTTGTAGCTCCAAGATTGTAGCTCCAAGATTGTAGCATGGAGCCACAAAGAAGCTTGTTTTGTTCGTCTGAGCCTGCTCTTTCCAACGGTACCAGGCATGTGCAGAACAAACACTCCTACGCGAAGCTAGGGGCCCAAACACATCCATCTAAGATGGAGGATTTTCCCTTATGATTCCCTATGCAGAAGTATTGTACATGTCCCTCGCTATCACCTTGTGCCACCCCCAAATGAACCTGCGGACCTTTTTAGGCTTTTTGTGGGAGATAGCAATGGTTTATGATGGAGGGTCTAGTTTTGTTCATCTGAGTCTGGCCTTTCCAACGGTACCAAGCATGTGCAGAACAAACACTCCTATGTGAAGCTAGGGGCCCAAACACACTGCGTGAGGGACACGCACAATACATCGTTATTGTGCTCTTAAGGCCATAATTTCAAACTCGCCTCCCCCAGCCCCTGAAGTGGCTAGAGACACCAAAATGACAGGACGCGTTACCTGTGCGGCCGGGAATACGTGTGTAAAATTTGGTGGCCGTGCGTTAAAGTTTCCGAAACTCTCTCCTCTCATCCACCTGTGAGCAGGACTCTCTGGGGTTGACAGATTTCATCAAAGTTGGCCTATTGGGCTGACACAAATGTTGTTCGGGGGGTTGTACAGAGCGTGAAAACGTCGATCTGGTGTCGGTTGGACGTTTCTTAAAACGTATAGGACGTGCCACCAGCTTCCATTTTGTGGACCCCATTGAAAATGGGCTGCAAGAACTTTTGGGGATTTGTGGGGCGCAGCGGTGGACTACGTAGGCATGGGTGGGCCCATTTTGATCGTGTCATTCTGCCCTTTCCGACGGTACTATGCTCATCCACCTTACACGTTCCTGAGCAAAGTGAGGGAAAAAAAAAAACACTCGCTTCCAGAAGGCCCAAGTTTTCCTTTATGGAGGTTGAGAATTGGATCACTGCGACGAGAAAGCAAAACGAAGATGCTGTGGGCCCAGACGACAGTGTGTCTGTTACAGGAGCTCAACCAAAGAAGAAGTCTAGTTCACATGTGTGTCGATCTGCTGTCAGCAGGTGTTCATCAAGGTCATCCAGAGTTTCATCTGCATCATCTGTGAGACAAAGGCAGCAAGCAAAACGTGCTGCTCTTCTTGCCCGTGCTGCATTTTTCAAAACAAAGACAGGAGCTAGACACTGAAGACTGCAGGTTGAAGGCTAAAAGAGAGCAACTGGAGATTGAAGATGCCATTGCTGCTTCCACAGCCATAATTAAAGTGCTTGAGGATTGTGAATTTGAAGATTCCACTAATCCAGCTGTTGTTTATCCTGAAGCAAGCCTACTGGAGAATCACCAAACAGGTGTAAATAATGAACCCAGGCTGAACTTATGTGGCAATGTAGTGGGACATGGAAATATCTTGAGACACCCTTAGCACAGTGGTGATGCAGTCGACTTGTGTGAAATCATGATGAAGCAAAACACCATTACTGAGATGTTGGTTAAACAATATAAGCTGTCACATCTATCACCAAGAGACGTTCCAGTTTTTAGTGGGGATCCAATTGAGTTCAAGCCCTTTATAAGAGCTTTCGATCACACAATTCATGAGAAATCAGATAGTGATAGTGATCGACTATATTACCTTGAACAATTCACAAGAGGGGAGCCAAGAGATTTGATCAGAAGTTGCCAACATATGAATCCCCATCAAGGTTATCAGGAAGCAAGAAAATTGCTGACTTATCACTATGGCAACGAGCTAAAAACTCCAACAGTTTATATGAACGAAGCGTTCAACTGGCCACACATTAAACAAGATGATGTCAAGTCTCTCCAAAGCTATTTTCTCTTTTTAACTGGTTGCAACAATGCAATGCAAGAGATTAGCCATCTCCAGGATATAGAGCATCCAACAAATCTCAGTACTATTTTCTCCAAGATCCCTTGTAAACTAAGAGAAATGTGGAGAGTCGCTGCTTATGACTTTCAAGAGAAATATAGAAGAAGAGCTAAATTTGCTGACCTTGTTAGTTTCATATAAAGGCAAGCCAAAATAGCTAATGATCCTGTGTTTGGAGATATTAAGGAAGCCGAAGATAAAAGTAAGCTTAATGTGAGTACGAGGATGAGTAGAACATCCAGAGCAAGAGGAAGTAACTTCGCTACATATGTTGTACCTGCATCAACTGGTCATTCTTCAGAAACGCAAGAAGTTTCTGCTCATAATGTTGATGGAGCATTTTTAGAAGCCATGTTTATTCTGTGAAAAACAGCATACGCTAGCAGACTGCAATAAGATCAGAAGTCAGCCACACAAAGAGAAGCTGGACTAGCTGAAAGGAAAAGGACTATGTTTTGCTTGTTTGACACAAGGACATTTAAGTAAAGATTGCAAAAAACGAGCTTCATGTGAGCCTTGCCTCAAAAGACATCCAACTATGCTTCATGTGTCGCAGGAAATGAGAATAAGCAAGTAGTAAAGCATCAATGATGGCAACCTCACCAGTGAGTAATCACATGTGTCAGGAGGAACTTGTGGTGCTACTGGGGCCGGGAAAGACACTTGTGTCCTGTCAATTGTGCCTGTTTGTGTTAAGCTCAAGAAAGGCAACAAGCTCATGGAGACTTATGCATTTATGGATAATGGAAGTCAAGCTACTTTCTTCTCGGAGAAGTTGATGAGACAGCTTGGTGTAGAGGGACAGAAAACTCAGATTTTACTTCATACAATGGGTCAAGGGAAATTAGTACCAAGTTATCATGTCTCAGGTCTAGAAGTGTGTGGGTTGAAAGAGAGTGTCTATATTGACCTTTCTGATGTTTATACCCACTCTGACATCGCAGTGTCCAAAGACAGCATTCCATTGCAGGAAGATTTGGAAAGATGGCAACATCTGCATAGAATGGAGCTTCCTCACATAGGTGCAGATGTTGGGCTTTTGATAGGCTGTGATGTCTATCAAGCTATGTGTTAGGATCTGCCATTTTTGACTCTGTTTTGGTTTTGTGTTTGTTTGCTTTTCAGTTTGGTGTCTTTACTCTTTGTAGTTTTGTTTGTTTATTCCTTCAGTTATTCTGATAGTTTTGTTCTCCCTCTACCGCCTCCTAGTGTGTGTTGTGTTTTTCTCCTCTCGTTTTTAGTTTCTTAGTAGTTGCTTTCTTTTCACTTTGTGTGATATTATTATTATTATTAATATTATTATAGTTCTTGTCTTCCTTGGATTCTTTAGTTAAGTTCCTCTTTAGTATCTCTGTATTTATTTATGGTTAGGTTTGTTTACTTTAATAACCAGGTTCTCCTCATGGGCTCTTTGTTTGTTCTTAGGTTGTTGTTGTCCCTGTTCCCTCTAGTTTCTCTGTTTAGTTTAGTTCATGGTTACTCTAGTTTTCTTATGCTTCATTTGATTATTTATCTTTGTCTATAGGTTTGCTTGGTCTGTGTTTTCTTTATTTGTTTATTAGTCACTTCGCCCTTGCTCAGTCTTTGTAATTATTTCACCTGTTCCTTCTGCCTCCCTGCCTCCTTGTCACACCTGTTCCTTGTTCCTTTGATTACCTGCCCTTTGTATCCCCTTAGTATATTAGTTAGTCTGGTTTATGTGTTCTTTGCTGGTTCCTTCGTTCACACTTGGTTCACAACTCCCTGCTCGTCTTTGCCTTGAGTACCTGCAAGGTTCATGTAAGTCTTAGATCTGACTCTGTTTAGACCTGCAGTGTTTTTGGTTACGTTTGATATGTTGAATAAAGCTGAAGACTGCTTTGAAATGCTGCTTCCAAGCTCTTGCCAGCGCTTCGGTCCACCCCAAAACCACACTGTGACACTATGGAGCCATGAGAAATCATTCACAGTGAAGATGGTGGTCCATATGCAGTGAGAACCATATTGGGATGGGTTGTTAATGGCCCTCTCCGAGAAAATGTCTGCACAAGTTCACCAGGTGATACAGTAAGTGCTTCTGTAAATCGCATCTCGATTGTTACTGTTGAGGACTTGCTGATGCAGCAGTTCAATCATGACTTCCCAGAGAAGGCTAGTGAGGAAAAATAGGAAATGTCAAGAGAAGATGTTCAGTTCATTGAGTCTGTTAATAAAACAGTGGAAAAGATTGATGGGCATTATTCTACTGTGAATGACTGCGGTTGGCTACTCAATCGTCCCGACCTCCGGTTGAAGAAGGGCGAGATTTCTGGATGTAGGCTGTCAGAGGCTAGGAGAGTCATTTCCCGACACCAGCTTAAACAGAACTTTCAGTGAACCTGCTTAGTAAGACTTTTCAGGTTTAGGGAAGTCCGGACCCGTTGGATGGAGAGCTGGATTGAGCAATCCCCTTAGACATAAGGAAGTAGGTGGGAGGGGTTAGCTCATCGGACAACGAAAGGTGGCGCCCGAACAGGGACCCTGACAGAGATAAATGGGCCCCAGAAGAAGGATGCTCAGCAGAAGGACGTCTCTGCCTGAGCACCCGGACCGACAGCCTGAAAGGGAGTAAGGTTGTCTGTGACTGATAGGGCCATCAGTCACAACCCTTGCAGTAACTGCATAGCGTGCAGGTGGGGATGGGGCTTTATTGAGGGTAAACTGACCAGATCCAGACAGTAAAGCTAGTAGCCAAATAGTCTAAACCCATCCCTACTCGAAGGTACCTAGAGAGGCTTTGGAGACGGACAACTCGAGACGACAAAGACATAGCGATGGACGAAGAGATTGAAACGCTGGAACCAACGGAGCGGGGAGCTGAAGGACCACTCCCGTCAACCCTACTGAGGTGCTGCTGGGTGGGGATGGATATTCAACATGGACTTCATCCGTAAAGAAAATGTTCCTCTTATTCAACCAAGAGCAATCAGAAGAAACACTGGTGAGTCAGCTAACTAACCAACTCCAAAAAGATGAAGTATACTATTGTTCAGAGATAAAGTATGGATATAGACTGGTTGTGCCATGCCCCAAGGCAGTCCAGAAGAAGGAAGACATTAGTCGATGGTTACGTTGGTGGACAGGGTTCCTTGAAGTGTGGGGACTGGGGAAACTGGTGTCACTGTACAGTCCATCCGAAAAATATGACCCGATTGTAAGATGGTTTT